>OZ020263.1:11717382-11852980 GCA_963971285.1 Astropecten irregularis
AGTGTGACGAATCCTTGGAACTCGTGGGCGAGCAGCAATCTGCAGCCTCCCTATATTCTGGACCCTCCGTAATTTAGTCTCCCATGCTGATAGTTTGAACGTCGCGAGCAATATGACAGAGCTGGTAGTCTACACCAAGCTAAAGGAAGACTCAAAGGTTGGTCTCGACCAACCTTAGGAATAAAGGAATTCCTTAGCCAAAATAAAGGTAAACTTTTAGATAAGGAACATTTTAAAAACCATGCGTACCTTACGAAAGGGAGAGAGAAAAGGTCTACTTTTTGATGCAAAGAAAGGTTCATTCTAAAATCGCGAAAGGGTGACTTTACATGAGAACAACAGGCTAAAGGTGTACCTTTAGACTAAAGGATCATTCTAAAATACCAGCCCATGTCTGTGTATATTTCTGTCCACTCCTTTTCTTTTCTCATGGCTGGTCAATAGAAAATGTCTCTAATTACAGAGAAACTCCGTTTGCCAATCAACCAACGGCCTAATTAGACCTTACGTCATTGCCCCCCCCCCCTCCCTCCCCCCCCCCCGGCCTTCGGAGAGAGAGAGGAAAATATCAATAATACCGATACAGTTAGCTGTGAGTCAGGCCAGTACGGTGTACACGGGCCGCCGCTCGCATTCATCGTGCGGAATACTAATCTTTCCCACATTCGCCACAAGAGGGCGGGCTTTACGCGGGTCCCGAACAAAAATGAATATTCATGAGGTCGGGTAGGGCAGTTTTTATGAATGAATAACTGGCATCGGCTCTTACGTAGTACATCCGGGAGATTGGTACTGGAAATCAACGATACTCCGGCAGTTTCGTCACAAAAATCAAGGCGATCGGTCGTTCTAAACTCTTTTTATGACTTTCAACATTATTGTCTATATAATGACGTCAGCACAGCACAAAAGACAAAATGTTTTGGGGAATAACTCCGAAAATCCCTTGACTTGCAGCAATTTTACGCTTGTTTGTGACAGTTTACCTCATATCCCTCCGCTTTATAGCGTGATTATAACGGTATCAACTCGCCCTTGGGGTGATATAGTCCTCCGAAAAAGTGTCCTCCGTGCATTGTTTTTAGCTAAAATGATGACGTCATAATTTCTAAACCTTCTAAAAAAGGCGTATTTGACCCAATTCCCCTGATTTTCAAGGCTTCAAATTCACTTAGAGCAAAGTTGATGATATTTTAAAGTAGTTCCGATGGGTACTAGCCATATATTACTCCGCCATAATTGGAAAAAAACATGTTTACACTCGTCGGCCATTTATTGCTGGTAATGTGGTCTGCATTTTGTTCGTTCGGGAAGTGGCGAAATCGTGGAAAAATCTTCTTTTTCGGTAATTGGGCTTGACTTGCAAGAATATTTACATCGTAAACGAAAGATGACATCTTATCATTAAAGGAAAATATCCGTGTGAGTAAGGAACTGGTGGCCTTATATTGGAAATAAGTGAATTTCTACGTCAATCTTTTGCTGCATTTGAACGATTCTGGTGTTAATGTTGGGTTTTTAAAAATGGCGGATCGATCCAGCGTAGGCCTAAACTTCACGAAATAGTTGCAGTCATAGTGCACGCTGTTTTTTTTATTACAGGCAGTACTTTGTGAAAAACAAATAAGTGAACTTGAAGGAATATGTTAATAAAAGGAAATATTTTACTTCTGAACCCGTACAAGTGAAATAATTTGAGTTGTTAAGTTCTCCTATGCATGAATTGTGTATCCGCCATTACCTAGCAGGCACATACTGTAGGCCTACATAAAATGTTTATTTCCTTCCTCTGATTTAAAGGTACTTTAGAAATTGCATAGGCCCCTAATGTTTGATCATTGAACGTGATTCTTTTGTTTGTATTTTTGTACGTATAATCCCACGAAACGATGACTGACATGCCTACTACATGTATGTGCCTATTAATTATGAATCTTTATGATGACTAGGACATTAATGACTGGTTTGGTTTTGCAATTAATTCAGATTGTCAATGTAACTTACAGCGTGTGCAATGATCTTAAAATGATCTGCACTTTGACAAGAATTGGATCTTTCTGTCTTGCCAAGTCACATTGCCTCTCATCATTATTAAAGCTTTGCTTATGATACAGAAAAGTTTTAATCCAAAATGTGTTTGTTTATAAAGTGATACTTGCACAAGCCCCAGAACATTGCACAACATCTGATAAAAACATAAACCGTTGTTCGCTAGGCATAGGCTATTGTCTCAGAAAAGTGTATTTTGAAAACAAGGTTCGAATGTGATTTACTCTCTTATGATACATTAAGCCAAATTAAAGAAAGCCAATTTAGTTTGCCCCAAACACTAGCAACGTTTCTGCGTATTGTATTTCAAAATAATTGAATAAACCTAGAATAGGCATGATTTCAAAATGGTTTGAAAGGAAAAAATGCTTTATGATATGGAATGTTCAATTGCTTAACTAAACTTTGCCTTTACAACTTCTGGTAGTGGATACACCATGTCCCATGCGGTATGGGCAGCTACCTTAAGTTGACAGACAAAGCAAGGAAACATCAAGCTCATCCACCATGACCGCACCCCAAATGGATGACCCTGATTTTGTGAATTAACAAATTTCATATTTACATGTTTATTGGCTTTATTTTTGGATTCATTTTTATGGAAAAGGAGAAACGCTTTATGAAATGGAATTTTCAATTGATTAACAAAACTTTGCCTTTACAACTTCTGGTAGTGGATACACCATGTCCCATGCGGTATGGGCAGCTACCTTAAGTTGACAGACAAAGCAAGGAAACATCAAGCTCATCCACCATGACCGCACCCCAAATGGATGACCCTGATTTTGTGAATTAACAAATTTCATATTTACATGTTTATTGGCTTTATTTTTTTTATTTTTGGATTTATTTTTATGGAAAAGGAGAAATGCTTTATGAAATGGAATTTTCAATTGATTAACTAAACTTTGCCTTTACAACTTCTGGTAGTGGATACACCATGTCCCATGCGGTATGGGCAGCTACCTTAAGTTGACAGACAAAGCAAGGAAACATCAAGCTCATCCACCATGACCGCACCCCAAATGGATGACCCTGATTTGGTGAATTAACAAATTTCATATTTACATGTTTATTGGTTTTATTTTCTTTATTTTTAGGATTTATTTTTTATTTTTTTTGCAACAGGTCCATAATAAACCAAGATGAGAGTATAATGTGGTAACTGGATACCCCAAGACTTACCACAAGTTTCACTCATTTTGCTTACATGGAACTAGATGTATTTTTGTAGAACAAAGCAACATATGAAGTGGTGTATAACTGTATGCGACAACGATAAATTGCAACATGGAAATTACTTACTTTCCATGTTGCCTACCTTACTTATCCCCATGACCTACAGTTTGACATTTCCCAGTTTAGGTGAGCTGTACTGGGCATGCTGTCTGAGTAGCAATTTCTGCCGCTTGGCAGGCTGGTTCACCGTGCAAAACATGCGCTCGCTTTTGTTCAGATGGGCATGAATACTTTCAGTTGCCTGCTCAGACATCAAGCCAACAGTACCTAATATCCGTGCTTGGCGAGGGACCTCTACTGTTAGCAAGTGAAATTTACGTTTTATATTTTCATTTGGAAAGTTTACCGGAAACCAACAACCAAACTGGGCACATCTCAAGGCTAACAGCTCCACCTCATGTTTGCATAGCATTCTGTTCAGCGTGTACAAGTCGTAACAAGATTTGAATTTTTGAAACAAGGAGAGAATTTTATTAGACAATTCTTGAGAGCCAAATGATTGGCATCCTGTGTCAGTGATAATTTCAGTTGGAAGGAAAATGTTTGCAAATTTCTGAAAATTCCCCTCTTTCAGCATCTTGTGTACATCTGGGCCAATGAGCGACCCCCCATGATAAGACTGCTTTCTAATATCAAGTTCTTCCAAAACAGTGTTGAATTTAGTCATGAATGGCCCAGTTACTTTCATTATGTCTTGTTCAATCTTATCCTTCATTTTTTGATTTTGATTCATCTCTTTAGTTACGTCTTGTACCCTGTGATTTATTTCCTTGATTGCAGCATTGAGCTGCTGAACCAGTTTCCTAGATTCCTTAGCCTGTGCACTGTTGTGTGTATATTGTCTACCATTTTTTTCGAAGTGGGTGGGATTATTTGTTTGAGCCTGAGCAACCTGGTCATGCTTAGCCACAAGTTGAACTTCAAGCCCCCCCTTTGAATTGCTTAGTTCATCATGTTCCCTGCTGATGTCTTCAATTTGTACATACAGATCATCTACCCCCTTGTGCCTACCATGATTTGTCAGAACTTCTTTATCCAAACTCCCTGCATTTTTCTCAACAATCTCAAAGAATTGCAACCCAAGCCCTAACCCAATGTGTAATGGACTCACCGACACTTGTTCAGTGACAAAACCCTCCGTAGCTACAAGCGGCGATTGAATGCAATTGTCATATTTTTTTGCCTGATCCTTTTTTGCCCCATTTTCTTGGAATGCTTTGGCTTTTGCATGGCAGGTTGACAGTTTTCTTTGAACAGCTGCAGGCATGTCATCATCTTCATCATTATCTTTGAATTCTTGCAGAATATGCACTGCGTGTGGTTTCCCCTTTTTCAGATCTTGCAATGTGGCTAGGCAGTGTGGGCAAAAGTGATAACCATTTGGCCCAGTCAAACCAAGAATCTTGGCAATCCATTCCCAATCTCCCCCCCAAGTCAGTTTGCATTTTGTGTACATTTTTGGGCCTTCAAGAGCTGTTGAATCCTTAGCTTCAGATGATGATGAAGCATGATGACAATACCTGCAGTCAGAACTGATGTACCGATTATTGTGATTTATTTCCTGGAGTGGAGTGAAATCCAACATTTCATCTACTGAATGAACCATGTCATCTGTGTACATGTGTTCAGTTGGATCAATGTCAGGGCTTGGAAGCTGTAGCTGTGAGATGTCCCCAGTGACCTTCAGCAAGTCATCAAATACAGGCTTGAATGTTGCCTCAATGTTAATCCTGTCATCTTTACCACCCTCAAATATTCCCATTATTTTCAATGACCGTACAGAGTGGCGATCCTTTGAATTCAGAGTCTGGATGACCATTTTGGTAGTTTTGCCCCCCTTATCACCAGAAACATGAAGCCACAGTGTATCATCAAAGCTTTCAACAATTTGATTATTTTGAACTTGTTCAGTGACCATGTTGGTAATAAGATCACCAACATTTACAATCCTAGTGAAGTGCACAGTGTTCCCACTACTCCCATCAAACTTGCCATACTCAAACTCATAAGGCAGGGCTGCTGAAGCTCGCATTGATTGCCGTGTTCCCATCAGTTTATGACCCGTCTCAATCTCAAGTCTATTTTTGATTAGTGTCCACATAGTCTCAGGCATGAGACTACGCAACCCATCAATTGTCTCCCTTGAAAACTTACTGCATATTTCTAGACCCGCCACTTTAGATGCCGTTGCATACCCCTCTTTGTGCCGTTTGATATTTGCTGATCGTTGAGCAGCAATATCATCAAGCACAGGCTCAGGTGATCCTGTAGCTGAAAAGGTCTGGTTTGAGCTCGAAGAGGAACTACAATTTTCAGCAGAAAATCTGCCACCAGAAATTAGTTTCTCTATTTTTTCAATGGTTTGACTTCTCTTTCGAAGTGTTCTCTCACCGCAAGTGGAACTTCCTACTTCAGCTACAGGAACCCGTACGTAAGATTTTGCCCGCCCACGTCTGCCCTCAATTTTAAGCAAATCTGAGTCTTGACTCCCTGCAATTTTCACAAGATATTCCAAAGCAACAGTTTTAAGTTGCTGTACCCCAACAGACCTATCCACCCCAAAGTGACTCTTGACATTTTGTTCAAAGTTCCTAAGTTGTCTGTTTTCTTCTTTAAGTCTTTCAACTTCACCCTTCAAATTAATTATTTCCTCATCAGGCCCTGACATGTCTGGACATACAGAACTTGACGGTGTGTCAATATCTGTCCCAGCCCCCTGTTTTTCTTGTTCATTACTTTTACTGTCACGTTTTCTCCCCATCTGACGTTTGGAAGATGAAATCTTACTGTCCACACGGTTATGGAAATTGAGAGAATTGTCATGCCGAAACTGCATAACACATTGCATGCATGAACCACACAAAAACCCCTCCCTCTCTTCTTCAAGCATAAAACAAAGTCGTAAATCATCTTTGTATACCGTTGTCGCATAAAACCTACTACTTACGCCAATTTTACAGATACAACACTTCTTTTTGTCTGAGGGCATTGTGGATGTATCACTTTGCTGATATTCAATCTCATCAAAATTACTCGAAAAATTTTGACAGCGATTGTAGAAAGACGACGATCATTTAAATAGCACACGCTTAATGCAAATGACAGATCGATCGGTAGCCTTGTGCCTAGAATCGTCACAGTGCTTTAGTAATGTAAGTTGCATGTTGAGGATTGCACCAGACTATTACAGGAACACGACTGGACACAACTGAACTAGAGAGGGCGCTACTAATAGAATTCCGCTTTGGCGACCCGTGTGTAGTGGAGTTATAACATTAAGAGTGGCCCGGCCTAGTTTATAACCGGAGAAGTTGGGGACTATGGATTTTTTTTTTCTCTCTCTTCCCCCTCTTCTTATTGGAAATCAAATAATTTCCCGCCTCACCTGTTCAGTTTTGGGAAACACACAGTCCATTTCCCTCACGAGCGTGTGGTGCAGAATTTCAACCCCCCTGACGGCCCATGTATTTAATGTTACACGTGTCCAAAAGTATAGGCCTATACTTGGATTTTTTTTTCTTCTTGTTTGGAGTGGTTGCCAAACCCTCTTTTGTTTAAAGGTGATATGATCATACTTTGTTTTTTTGTCAAAGAAATACAGATTCATGGGCAAAAATATCAAGTAAGGTACAACAGTCATCTGTGAAAATTTCAGTCCCATACGGTGCCCACTTTATGACACGGAAAACAGTGAAAAAACGGCCACAGTATTTCTAATGTCTTTCCTCTTTTATTTGTGATCTTTTAAAAGATCAACAATAATTTTGTTCACTGGTTTTTCCTCTTGTATGGATAAATACAGCATTTCTGGCAGAAAAATGTTAATGGCATATTTTTACACTCGCCATCTTTACTCTCTGTAAGTAATAGGTAAATCTGTGAAGATTTCTGTTTCGTTATGGTACCAAAGTATGACAGTACCTTTATAAAGAGGCAGTCTCCATACTGTCAAATACAAAACTTAAGAGACCCTGTGGGAAAAAAATTATCGCAACCTCTAACGCAAGAATTACATAGACTCCTAAAATTAGTTAATGAAGTCTGGAATTACGACAGCACAGCGCTATGACCGTGAAGTCGGTGTGTAAGTCTGAAACAATGCGAGTAGGGCCTATCATGACTGTGAAAGTAAAAAGCTTCAACAAAAATTGGAACGTTCCTTTTACGTTTTACTGTGTCACCTTCATGGGTGATTTCGTTTTCTCGGAGAGAGTTGAGGCTATGAAACTCGGTGGTCAAATAAGATTTAAGAACAATTCTCGATGAAATCAGTAGTTGACTGTAACAGCTATAGTCGAAGATGTATCCATTCGTGGCGGAGTACACCTGTTTACTCAATTTATCTTCAAAGACCCTGTCGGTAACCAGTGTGCAAACCTGGTTCAACTTTCCCTTTTACAATGGATCAAACACCTTATAATTGTACACTATACAGCAGAAATGACAGCGATTTCCTCTGAAAAAGATCCGTAGTGAATGATGTACCCTTTTAAGGCGCTTACATGCAATGCACACGGCAAGTTATAACTAAGCGCTGCAAACACCGAAACAATTTGGACACCTTACCCATTCACCGGACTCTAGCCCGTGGGTTCAATTCGCCTCCGAGGCCCGCGGGCCAACTCTCTAAAACTCGACGCCCGCGCGGCACGCCCGTGTAAATCGCAATCACAAATCTTGTTTTGTTCCGGTTTGTGCTGTTGCTTGCATCACTTCTTCACCAGCTTAAAAAAAAGGTTACCACGTTCTTCTTATATTATGCTTCCCAATCATATCTTTTTTTCATTTTCGGTCTACGACAATACGACGACTGTTGCATGAGTCAATCGCTTCTTCGTGTTGTAGGTGTGTCACGACGACTCGTGCAAAGTTTAAAAGATTCTTTCATTGTAAAAATTAAAACAAAACTTCAACAAAAGTAAATATTTTGCACTATACAAGCACTGAGTATACAGTGCTCATCCACGTCGGTGAAGGGCAAGCCTAATGTGCATATTATCTATTTCCCGACCAAAAATTATTTGATATTCATGAAAAGTCAATATTCCTTAAAATAATAATTGATATAGGCCTAAGCGACATTCAAAAATATCTAAAAAAAGGGGGAGATAACATTTTGGGCACTAATTGAAATTGAAACTGATCGAGTAAGCCGATGTAAGCCCCCAGAGCATTGCAAGGTTTTAGCTTTTGACACCATTGCCTATTTATGTTTATGTGCTTAAAATTAATCTACTCGTAGTGATGGGACACAACTCAGACGTAGGTATTAAGATCATAGGACTGCTTGGACGTCGCTTTGGGGCGTAAGGCAATACACTGTTTCACTTATTGCATCTTGACTCAAACTGCTCCCCGAGTCAGGTTGCACTGCAGGAGGGAAGGCAGCTCAAACAGCCGTAGGTCACGGCCAACAGACACCTGCCCCTCGGGCACCTGTTCCCCTTCTCCCCGGTCCCCCGTCTAGCTATAGCTCGCTTCAGGATGGAGAGTGCTAGCAGAAAGGAAAAGGGGGGCCTCTACGGCCCCCGTTTGCGTTTGGGATTTCCGAAGCAGCTGTAGTTACAAAGTGCTAACCTGGCTTCCCCTTTCAGATTGAATTATGATTATGATAAAGCTAACTGGCGGTGGCAATAATAATTTACACCTATACAACCGCTTTACATTGCATGAGGACGGCCAAACTCATGCATTGACAATGCCTTGTATTTAACAAAAGCAGATGTATTTTTTTATAGCTCCTAATTATCGGTACATACATACATACATACATACATACATGCAGACATAATTATCATAATGGCACTAAACTGCCTTAAATGTCATTTGATAGTGATATTTAAAGGGAAGAATGTTGTTGTTGTTTTTCCTGTTGAATGGAAGTAGATAAAGGGATTCGATTCTTTTGGGGAATTCTTTTTATGAATTTTGCTGATTTCAGTTGAGGGGTTCATTGTAGGGCGTGGCAGTATTGATGTAGGGTTGTGTATTACGCACAGGAAACGCCTACTCAATTTTCAACAATTGAAGATGTAGTATTTGGAATTGGCAAATTTTGTTTGTATTGTGTTGTTTTTTGTTTGATTATTTACGGTAGTTGACATGACTTTATTCCGGATAGTTTTCAAATTGCAGCCAAAATCGGGTTCATTCCTCCCAAAAGCAACGAGTAATGGTTTCTGTTTTATCAGTGAATTTCATGAACGCTCGTAGGCCTATTATATTGAATATGGGTTGTTTTAAAGCAGGATCAGCTAGTATTATGATCGTATGGGCTTTCAAATCCAGTCATCTTAAGTATCAAGGCAATACAGACATCAATAATTCACAGAAACAGTGATACTGACCTGTCAAACCCAAACACAACATTGAAAAATTATCTGTTTTTTTTTTCAACTAATCCTTTAAAACGTATAACGTCGTCTCTCAACATGTGAGGTTGTCCATAAGTGATGCCACTTATCCCGCAGAAATGCAATTGTTCAGTTGACCATTTTATCGAATTATTTCTATAGCCTTGGAATAATTTGATTCCAAACACAGCCCATGAATATCTAACTTAATAGTGCGGCAACTGACCGGACGCAGAAACAATTGATGTATGAGGACGCAGCGCGCGTATATAGGATCTATAGTCATTCTATACACACACACAGTCATGATGCGTGGCGACTTTATACACGTTCAATGATTATTCTATTTGTTTCCAATTATTAAACGAACTTGGCATTGCATGTCTGTACTGTCTGTGTGGGTAGACTTGCGCACTGAGTGAGTCTTCATTTAATGCAAGGGAGACAGTCACAGACATAATCAATTTGGCGATATACCGGATGCCCAATTATACCGGTATACCTTTAACTCTTATAGACTTGCCGGTTCGTTTTTTACGACCGTACCTTATCGCTCCCACTGGAGCTATTTGGGAAGTTACAGATGAGCGCTCGCGTCCATGTATACAACTATAGTGCTGGCTGGTATTATTACCCTATGCCCGGAGAAAATAGCTACAGTGCTTTTTGTTTTTATTGCATAAAACGACATCCTAGTAAGATGGAAACAAATATCGTCCATTTGGTGAACTCCTCTTGACATGTGCATCAACAACATTACATATACAAGAACGTCCCTTTAGTTTAAAATTCATTAAGGTAATGTTGTTTCAAACGTAAAAGGCCGCGATACGTTGTATATTGGTTGTTCATTATGGAACAGTGCGTGCAACTGTAGAATGCAGTGAAAATGGTTTCGTCGTTTTGAAACAGCTTGATATTTTTTACCCTTAATTCAAAATGTCACTGTAATTTATTATGATCGGTATCAATTGCACAGCGAGGCGTGCTATAATAAAAAATTGTCGCAAAATATTGTAAGGCGCTTTACCTAATTAGCAAACATGAATTTTGTCCAAACTTTTACACCATTAAGGAGAGCATCATTGTGGTAATGATTTTAGAGAATGAATTTGCTGCTTAACGCGACTAGACCCTCAAAACTGCCGTATTTTTGTTTGTGTGCAATAATTGTACATGTCATAATTGCCCGTATCACACATTCACATGCAATTCCCACTTGCGCTGTTGGGACAGTGCCTACAACATGTCATTTCACAGCCGGCCCTCGAGGGACTTTTACAATTGTTACGTCAGGATGATAAGAGTGATTTCAGATACATCCTCAATCATCGAATAACTCCAGGCGCGCCTGGCATGTTATTTTCCCCCCACTTTCTTCTCTCTGGACCGGGGTGATGTAAGATTCCCTTCGTCTTCCCGGCTGAGTGTATCCTACAGGCGTTCATTTTCCTTCCTAATCACCTCTGACGAATTCGTCCTCAGAGATATACAAGCAAGCAGTGGTCGATTATAGTGTTGATATGTGCTGTTGCGAATACGTTTCTTTCTGTCTTGTTCTAGTTCATGCATGTCTTTTTTTGTAAACCTTTGGGTATCAGAAGGAAGGCTCGTCAAGGAGCACTCTGATATGTTATGGTGTCGCTTGTTAACAGCGATGCATGTTGGAATAATATAATAATTATTATAGAATAGGACATTTATATTACGCTATACTATTTGAATATACTCCACTGCGCATTACAAATTATCATCCCTAGTCATCGGGTCATAAATTACATTCCTGAAACCATCTCAATTCCCTGGGAGGTATACAGCCCCGACTATACCGTATTCGGTGCACAGAGGCTAATCAAACCACAAAGCCATCTCTACCCTCGCAGGTACCCATTCACACCTGGGTGAAGAGGAGCAATATGTGATAAAGCGTCTTGCCCAAGGACGCAAGCACCATTAGCTCATGGTTGGATTCGAACCCACAATCTGTAGATTGACCACAAGATCTTGAGTTTGACACGCCAGACCAATAGGCCATGGTATACTTCCACCCATAATATAATTGTACATTGGTTAAAATTGCTGTATTTAGATTGATAATTATTAGATGATGCATGGTGGACAATCTTCCTGCACAACACTTATGTTATAATTGACATAAATGACCATCGGTGGGCTGATATCTTCATTCCCACCTCTTCATGCTAGCTCCGTATTTTACACCATCCTCTGCAGAAATAGGACCTTAATGAATAGCCTGCCGTCACTAAAATACCAGGTGACACATCGCATTACTGGCAGGAAGATGAATGCGGTGTTAGCGATGGGGGAAATGGATGATGATTGCCCCGTAATTGACGGCGCAACACGCGATTGTTAATGTATTTGCGCCCAGTGACATACGCACGTGCCCTCTCAAACAACGATAGAGATTAAAAAACAAAAAAGACGATCATTTGGTCATGATGATTCATCTTTGCCTTGGCACATTTTGTGTTTTAATTAAGGCAGAGCGAAGCATCGTAGCCTAAATTGCTTATTTTGAACGTCCTCTTTCAATGAAATCGTCTTCTTCTTCATATTCTTTGTCTGAGTCTATGGGGTTCCTTCAGGCTAATGGGACGATTAGCCTAATAAACACGCGCTCTACAGCCATTACATGCCTCAGTGTTGGTACCCTGACTTCTTAGCGTGCAAAACAAACCGCGAGTCTTATTTGTTTCATTTTCCTGTCCGTTGCGTCGCCGCTGTTCGTAACCAGATTCTTTCGGCATTCGGCGTCCCAAATTTCAACCAAAACTGTGTTGTAAAATCATTTAATTATCCTGTTAGGAACTGAGTTCATGGGAACAATAGGCCCTCATTGAGCCTCGTGAGGGCGCCCTTTTTTGGAGGTACACTTGGAAATTATTCGAAAAATATTAAAATTATCAACAATAATTATGATAACCGAGGATGGGACCTTAGGGAGACTTTCCCATAGGGTCGTGCGCAAACTTTACTTCTATTTCTAAACATCCTCCAAACCAATGAACTTGAAATTGACATATATGTTCATATTGAGAGCATTAGCTTTCTTCTATTAAAATATGGACAACAAAAATATGTCTCTTAAAGGTAAAGCTTGTAACTTAGGGAGACATCGAAAAGTCTCCCTAAGTCCTGATGTCTCCCTAATGTCCACTTTTAGACGCTAACGTGTCTCCCTTATACCCCATTTGTAATTATTTGTAATCAAAGAAAATGATAAACTAATGGTTGGAATATGTACTTGAGAAAAATGTGTAAAATTATTTCAGTCGTATTTTTTATTTTTGGTTTATTTATGCATTCATTTTGACTTGGGCCCACCAAGATGGCGACTGCGACGCCTTGTGACAAGACTCATAATAAGGTCACTTCAAAATAATGCCTCAGTACGATCGTCTCATTTCAACTGCTTGTAAATAGCCCACATTCGGGCACATGTGGTTATCCAGCCCAGTGATTTCGGCGCTGGGGCTCTTTTACAAAAACAATGCCGGTTGAAGACGGGAGAAAATTAACCAAAAAAGACCGAGAACCCGATTCTGCGAGGGAACTGGCAACAAGGCCCGTGCCGCGTGTGCCAGCGCTCCTTGACGGGCCCTGGACATTTCTGGCCAGCCATAATTTGATTTGAAGGCGAAGGCAATAGTGACTGTGCAAACACTGGCCTATATACCTATACCTTTAGGGTCCAAAATGACGAAGGCATGGAGAAACTATAAACTAGCCGTAGCTATAAAATGACTAAATCGAATCCATAAGATGAGGGGTGAAAGTTGCCGAGAAAATGAAAAGAAAACAAAAAAGCTAAGGAAAACATGCTGAAAGTGCCCCCTCCCGGGGAAAATAATAACAAAGTTTTTGGTTACACACAAAAATGGTCGTAAGTAACATTTCAATAGTGCGACACATGTTGACATTTTGTATCTTTTATTTTGTGATTCTTAATGCAATGTTGAGATAATGAGAACAGATTGATAATATCTGAATCGTAATTTACAAGGATCAATGACAATTATATGTTCTTGGTCACATGGAGGACCATGAGTTAGTTTGAGAATGGCCCACTCTGTTTTATATAACTTAACAGGACATTGGCAGTTCAGGGTTTGACTTAATATCACCGTGTTCATGTCCAAACATCCCAAAACATGTATACCACCCAAAAGATGACTCATTTAATGAATACCGTTGATGCATACTTCTACCCAAGGGACGGATTAAACTTCATTCGAATTCCAAGAACAACTGTGACAGAAAAACCACCCATCAGTTGAAGGGTTTATGAAAGAGGTACAGAATTATGAATGTAACATGGACACCATGACCAACTGCGCCTCATCCTTTAGTTGAATAACCTTATGAGATTGTTTCTCTCAGTTGCAGAGCATCCGTCTTTTTACGTTTATGATTCATCTTGTTTGCTCACTCCCATACAGAGTTTAGTCAGTGAAGAAGATGCTTCGGTGTCGGCAATTGGATATTTTGCATGCAACTGATACAAAAGATTGAAACCTTTTTTTTTTCGGAAACCAAACCAAAAGAAAAAGCTTGATCCAATCTCGCCCCTCCTCCATTATCGGATATTCTGAGCCTCTTCTTTCTAATTTTTCCTTCAAAGTTTTTAATCGAGAAACTTTCTTCCTTCTGTGTCCTTCTGCAGGTGCAAAATATCCAATGCCTGATGCCGATCAAGATTTATGTGTAAAGGGATTTGTGAGCGTGTTATAAAAGTTCAGTGTCCCCTTTTTGTAACGTGTAATCTCGCGAGATCTCATGCCGACCGAGCTGGAGCCCGGGCCCAAGTGGTGTTGTTGACGACTGTATACGACGAGATCGCACAGTCTTGAATGGCTTCCGGTGACGCTGTGAAGGATCGCGGAGCAGAGTGAGGATTCTCGTTTGGAATTTAGAAGCCGTTTTCTGTGTCGCTTTTTGGTGGAGCTGGATGCCAAGTGAAACGAGCGCATTCAGACTACTTACTCAGCCGACAGAAACTCTCTGATTTGGAGGTAACTGTGCCGCGAGCCTGATCTCAGGATGGATACAGCCGAAGCAGCTCGGGAGAAGGTGGAGAACGCCAAGGTGGCCGTGTCCGAGTTCATCGGGACGGCCAAGACCCGGATCAAGAACCCAGTCACCCAGCGTCGCTTCATCCTCGTCATAGTCTGCGTGGCCCTGCTGCTGGATAACATGTTGTACATGGTGATAGTACCTATCATCCCGGACTATCTGAGATCCATAGGCGCCTGGGATGTAATAGTCGCCACAGGTGAGCCCTATGGTGCCAACATGACTAATGTTACCACCAATACAACAGTAGAACCGGACATCATATACGAGAATGAGGACATCTACATCGGCGTGCTGTTCGCTTCCAAGGCCATCGTCCAGCTTCTAGTCAACCCCTTCTCAGGGACTTTAATCGACAAGATTGGCTACGACATTCCCATGGTCGGTGGATTGTCCATCCTCTTCGTGGCCACCACCATCTTCGCCGTTGGCAGCTCCTATGGTGTTCTGTTCTTTGCCAGGAGCATGCAGGGCATCGGCTCGGCTTTCGCCGACACCTCCGGCCTGGCGATGATCGCCGACCGGTTCCAGCAGGAGAGCGAACGTACCCGGGCCCTGGGCATTGCCCTGGCCTTCATATCCTTCGGCTGCCTGGTGGCGCCTCCCTTCGGCGGCATCCTGTACGAATTCGTCGGAAAGAAGATGCCCTTCGTCACCCTGGCCCTGATTGCTGTCTGCGACGGATTCCTACTGCTCTTCGTGATCAAGCCCTACAGCGAACGACGCTGGAATATGCCCAATGGCACCCCGATCCACAAGCTGATCATCGACCCTTACATTGCCGTGGCTGCAGGAGCCCTGTCCATGTCTAATGTGTCCTTAGCCTTCCTGGAGCCAACCATTGCTATATGGATGGAAGATACCATGTCAGCAGTGAGCTGGCAGACGGGCATCATCTGGCTACCGGCATTTATCCCACACGTCTTCGGTGTAGTCATGACCGTGAAACTAGCTTCCAGATACCCACACTACCAGTGGCTATACGCTGCCATTGGACTGCTAGTAATTGGTATCTGTACCTTCATTGTACCCGCCTGTGAGACATTCGGAGTACTGATCATTCCACTGTGTGGCATCTGTTACGGAGTAGCACTCGTAGACACTTCCCTCTTACCCACCCTAGGTTTCCTCGTTGACGTCCGTCACGTACCTGTATACGGTAGCGTCTACGCAATAGCTGATATCTCCTATTGCCTGGCCTATGCCATTGGGCCCATCCTAGCTGGCCAGATTGTGCAAAGCCTGGGCTTCACCAACCTGAATGTGATCATCGGCTTCTTGAACATAGCCTATGCACCTGTCCTGATCATCCTACGCAAGGTGTACGACCTGAAACCCATGCAGTTTGAAGACACCGTGCTGCTGACGGAGGAGCCGGCCACGGGCTTGTACGACACCATCAAGGCTGAGACCAAGCGAGAGGCCAAGGACGGCGAGCGGTACTTCGTCAACCACAATGCGTTCCGGATGCACAATGTCAATGGTAACATCCCTAACGGGACCGTGGGCGACAGCGACGATGCCAGCTCCACGGACAGCCGTAATTACGGCACGGGTACGGGTATGTCGGCCGGTACCGGCACGCAAAGACCCGACGATCACGTCCGTCGATTGGTCGCACAACAACAAGGTTACGGATCCCTCTCTGAACAGGACGATTGAGTATAGACGTAGAGTAGATTCTTACATTCCATACAAGCTTTCGGTTATACCCTTGCTTAAAAATTAGTTCAGATGTAAAAAAGCAAATCCAAAGCAGCAATACATTACTTGGGTAATGTTTGGAAGTTTTTTAAGCCACTAAGCCAGTAAACTTAACAAAACTTGGAGTTTCGTGAAGCGATATTATTTTGGGAGAATAATTAACATGCTGTTTAATTTCATTTTTGCTGAGAATCGAAAACTTATAAGACGCTTTAAACAGCAGTGAACAAATCTGGATTAATTCCACTCGTTTGCCGCATCATTCAAAATGCAACGATAACATTAATTCGGCCAATTGTTGGAGTCGATTCCACCAAACCCATCGTAGCTTACTATCAATCGTAGGACTTATGATGTATGTCAACCCCTACGTAGAGGTCGAAGGATACGATGGGTTATCCTTCGTATCTCGAGTTGCGATCGATCGTAAGGCTTTGTGAAATCGACCCTAGGACAGTTATCTCCAATATTGCATAATCATTTCGCGTCTTTCTGATGTGTTCAATGCGGCATAAAGCAGAATGTACACTGTCAACATTTTCGGTAACATTTTCGGTAACATGTTGGCCCAGTTAGGGCAACACAGCTGGGCAACACGACTGTGGGCCCTGTGTACACACTAGCAACATTTGGCCAACATGTTACCGAGATGTTGCTGCGACATGTTACCCAACTCGTTTTGCTCTGTGTACACTGACAACATTTTCAGCAACAACGTACCTGAGCAACATATTACCGAAATCCTTAATACCGAAAAATGTTGACAGTGTACATTCTGCTTACGTCTAATCGCCCTGAATAAACTAGCAATTCGTCTCTTCCAATCCAGCTTAAAAAAAGGAAGCAAAACATAAATAAATATGATAAGCAACCTTCTCCCAAATGGTTCTAGTCTTCCGCTCTTCTTGCAATATGCTCACCTCTCCAGGGACCTTTACTCTGAATGCTTTAGCTCCGATGAGCTCCCTAATAATACTCCGCATTACATACTTTCGCGTGCGACCCTTTTCAATGAAGAAGAACCACTTGCCTTTAAGGCTTTAAAGCTAGCAGAAATACCCATACAGTCCAAGTAGCCAGGGACCAATTTCATAGAGCTGCTTAGCACAAAAAAATTGCTTAGCACAAAAATAGCTTGCTCAATCAAACAAACCACCATTAAAAATTCCATTTGATATTCACGGAAGATTCATATTCAAGAACAATTGCAAGTGATACACAACACACGGAAATTTGGTTGTTAATCCTGTTTTTACTAAGATAGAAATGTCATGCTTAGCGAATTTTTGTGCTAAGCAGCTCTATGAAATTGGCCCCTGATTCTACCACACGACAGTACCATTTAGTTGTAGGCTCTCTGACTGTGACAACCATTATTTTGACACTGTAAATCTTTCCAAGAATAAAGTGTAATTGTTGTCTTGGTTCAAAGTATAAGACCGAAGACCGACTTCGCGAACTCGGAGAGAAAAAATAAATTCCCAATCAGTGCATCTTTCAAACCTTTTGGAATCTTCCCAATTAGCAATAAAAAATGTAGCAAAGTGAGCAAGCCAGTTTAATCCTTTCGAGGATATCATGCTTAGCACGTATTGTTAGATTATGTTTGGTTAATTAGTGTATATTCAGTAAATTGGAAGACAGTTTGGAAATACTAATTAACAAAATGGACTTCATTTGTCCAACGGAATTCCAGTTTTCGTTTTTGGGTTGATGTTGTACGGTACTTCTTTTCCATTTTCAATTAAATACTAAAATAAAAATGAAACAGGGATTGTCGGTTCTTATGCAATTGAGACGAAACGAACGTTTAATGCTGAATGATATCAGATGAAATAAATACAAACAAATAAATGAAATGAAATATAACAAATAAAATGTAATATATGACATAACTCATTTATATACATTAGTTCGTAAATATATAAATGATTCTATTAGCCGATTGGTGATGTCCTCAAAATCGGTCAAAATTGAAAACCACTGAAGTGAACTGTGCGATCTTTCTTTTTTTTTTGAAGTGCTTATGACTTCTTCGATGTTATTTCCGTTTACCTGGACTTTCAGAAAAGTTTCATTGGTTGTCAAAGGGTATAAACATCACAAACAACAACAACAACAACAACAACAACAACAGCAACAACAAGAACAACAACAGCAACAGCAGCAATAACAACAACAACAACAATAATGTTTTTCGGCCAAAGATTTGATAGTTTCTAAACATTGTACGATCACACTAAAAAACCACGGTGTTTTTTGAAGCACGGAAGATAATTACTTCCTTGATAATTATTTTTGAAACAAAATAATTTTGAGAGTTGGCTAGAACAGAAAAATATTAATGCCTCTGAAAAAAAAAATCATTTTACCGCTGCAGAAAAAAAAGTTACACCGCGATATTCATATGCCTTTATATTCACTTTAATAACAGGCTTTTTGGTATAATTATAAGTATACATGATTAGTTAGTTATTTAGATGCGTTCCGACAATGGCAGTGTTTAACCTGTGCTATTTAAAATTCATGTTCCTGATTCTGTTGAATTGATTTCTGGTGAAGATCTGTGTGTGATAATTACGTATTATGATCGAGAAAAAAAAATTATGAAAAAAGCAAAATATATAATTATGTCTTTGGTTGTATATAGATAATGAGGGATATAAAACATGTTAGTAACTGTTCTTTTCTTTGACTGATGTAAGGCGAGCAAGATTTTGGTTTCGTATTTGGACGCGTATAATGTAACCAGTTTAAACAGAGGCATAGTGCACGCAGGCGATTATTGCTTTTCGGTGGGTCTGAAATTAATACGAGTTAATCAATATGGTGTAGGATTACAGCGAACACCGGTTCATTCAATATAAAACAAGTATATACGATTCAACTTGAGCTGTAAAATGAGAAAAGAGGAGTTGAATTGGACCCAATATTCGTCATGATGTAGGCCTACTCCTTTGCCTCTTCGTGAGCTGGTGACGTTTTGTAGGTGATATACGATCATTCGATGGGTATGAACATGACTGTGAATGACGGCCATGTCGCACACGAATCATGAATTGAGGGAAGATTACAGATGAGTTTTGGTGACTTACTCTCATTTTAATATCAAAAGCTATTTCTTTAGAATGAACCACTACTCATTCACGTGTTTGTGCCTCGTGTTGAGAATCCCTCTTTAATTTTCCAACATTCCAAATATTATTAATTGTTTATCAGTAACCGAAGCTCCTTTGCCGTTTTGGTTGTTCACTTTAAAGTTTGGCAATGGCAGACTTTGGAGAACCGGTCATCAAGTTTGAACAGCGCATGCGCACGCAATTGTGAGCATGCGCGCGTTGTTTTGCGCGTGCGTGCGCGTGCGCTGTTGACTAGAAGACCGGTTCTCCACAGTCTCCCATTCTAGCTTATCTTTGGCTCTATGTCGCACTTTGCTAAGAATTGACACATTTTCATTGGTAATTTGTGGTCGCTTTGACGGTACATTAATTGAACCTGTTTGTCCAATTTCAACCATTTGTCTGTGGAATTGGAACCCTTGAAGACACCGATCTCTGTTTCCTTTCCCGGCCTTCGTCGGTCTGTCAGCACCGACTAGTGAGAGGAAATCACCGCCAAGCGGTGACAGAATATCGGGAAACTTATAGCGGAATTGACACGACCAGACAAATGCCATCCCGAATTAAAGGCTACAAATCATTAAGCATTTGGTTGCCAGAAGATTCCACTGTCCTTTTTATCTAAACCACATTTATATACGTCGGCTATGTGCGAAAAAGCATACAGGCGGAGGTATTTGCCTGCCCCTGCTAACCAAGTCACTGGCCTCATACAGTCGAGCTGTATAATAATGAATTCAAGTAGAACGTGGTCAATATAGTTTGAGAGATCGTGGGATTTTTGAGGCGCCTTCTGTACAGGTTCGATGCGGCAGACAAAAGGGCACACAGTCGGTGTGAACACACGGTCATCCCGTCGAGGGTTTTTAAAATAAAGCATCTTAACTCTTGGGAAGAAAACAAACTGGGAATCTCGCTTCGTATATCAGATTTCATTCAAGGCTGTCGTCATGCAAGTCTCATGCGGCAGGATGTGGTAAACACAGATCTGGCTAATGCTGAACGAGTGACGAAATTCAACTCATGCAAGATATGTCGGTATACCACTAAGTTCGCTAACACGAGCGTGGAAACTAGCCTTCCACGGACAAATGACCCTGCTGGGGACATAGTTCTCTACAAAAAAAAATCAAAAATCGCAAAGTATTTAAGGGAATCTGATTGGGCGAGCCATCTTAAATCAGTGGATGCGATTGGTTGCATTATGGGCTTGCTGACCATACAAATACCATTCTGGTACATTCCCGATGCCAATTTGTGTTTTATTTGTCGTTGCTGTTCACATTAAGTAGCAAACTGCCATATCTATCTGTGACTAATCATGATATTGTCTTAATCACAATAAGTCAAGAATTGTGATTAATTTTCATCGTACTTGTTTAACACCAACATTTTCAAAATGTTGTTTAACTATACAGTTTAAATCCATTTAGTTATAATGTGTACGGTAGGTTTGAGGAGACACCAATCTCTTCTGTGAGAATGTGTGGAGTTCTGAGAAGAACCGGTGGTATTTACTCGACGTTTCTAGCAGTGTGCTCTGTTCGTCTTCAGGAGAGTGACAGATGCCAAACAGAGCGCTCTGTCGAGATAATACCACCGATTCTTCTCAGAACCACACACTCTCACAGAAGAGATTACATGGTGTCACCGCAAACCTACCTTTAGTACTTCCATCATGCATAGCTTCAAGTCTTATCAGTTATAATGTGGATGTATAATTTTGATGTCCACGGTTTTGCTGAAATTTAAGGAGAAAAAATGATGGCTTGATTTCCTTTTTTTGGTTCGGTCTGGCAATTTTGTTTATATGATTGTAAATAATTTTCCAAATGATGGCGTTATCAAAATATTATACTCTATTTTGCATCAATGGTTGACGGCTGTACATTTCTATGATTGTTTAAAATGAATAGATATAAATCTATGATTTATCATGATGTTTGTGTTTATTAAAACAAAAGGCAATACAAGTCAAACCTTCCGTTAATTAAAAAAACAAAATAGAAATCTCTATACGGTACAAAGTTCTAGATTTCCCATCAGGAAATTGTGACGAGATTAATATTAATGTAGACCATACTCTCATATCTCTCGATCTCTCTTGTGTTCGGAAGAAGGAAATAAAAACATGGATCATTGAGAATGTTCAGAGTGATTTATTAGCTTGGGTTTTTTTGGTTTAATTATGCGGTAGGCTTAAGTGTTTGGAAGCAATTGACCTGGTTGGACGTTCGCGATAAAGAGAACACTCACATGAGGGCAGCGATCTTAACGTATGTACTTCACCCCTTGTTTTACACCCTTGTGTTTCTATGCCGCATAACCTATGTTCTTGCGGCTTTTGAATCTTTTCTCTTTTTTGTTGTTAATTTGGAACTAAAGGCTCTTTTCACACGACGCTAGTAAAGAAACACTCTCAACTATTGAGATATTCTCTCATGGGTCTGGACCTTGGTCAAAATCTCTCAAAAATTCACCAGGGACGTCGGTCACTCTCAAGCATTGGTGTCCTTTCACACGATGACACTAATTTGTATAAGAGTTCGCAACCATGAGAGAATTTCTCAATGGTTGAAAGTTTTTAGCGTCGTGTGAAAAGGCCTTAAGGTATTTCAACAGGTAGAAAGCCACAACTTCATACGGTGTCCCGTATAAAAAGACATTGACAAATGGAACAGCATTTCATATCGTTTATTCATGGGCACACAGTTCTTCCATTTTGTTTTATCTGTCAGAAACCAGAGTCAAAATGTCTACCTTGCTGCATTGCGAGACAGTTTGACCAGATGGATACAACTTTTCTTGGTACCATCTGCCGGCAAATAGGTCTTTAACCACCTCCAGTACAGCTACAAATGGTAAGAATTGTAAGATTCGATCGAATCGAAGAGACAAATGACAGGTCTTCACTGGATACTGTAACAAATAATTGTCCAAGTTTAGCCCAGTTATTTAAAGAAGAAAACAAAATGTATGTTTATTGATCACTGAATCGGGTTTCCAGTTGCACTGCAATTCGCCGTTGCATTACGGAACACCATACAGACACCATCTCAAGTAGAATCCGTACCATTGTTTGAATGCATGTACAGACAAACCCCTTTCTCTGCTTTGAGTGGATTCCTCCTCATTTTTTCCGAGTATTGTATAATCGTTACACACATACCCAAAGGTTGTCCATGAGCTGTGTGTCCGGAAGACCGGTTGTCATGGAAACCAGCACCCCTGGACGTTATTTTTACAATAAATCGTGAAGCGGTCTTTGGCAAGACCAGCCGGCGTACGTGTCAATAGCATATACATGAATTTCCTTCCGGACTCGACAGAGGCCGAATACTAAGTGTTGACAAGAACTGAAGTGGCCCTTGAAAATCTACTTGGCCTGTTGGACTGTACGGGTGCGTCAGCGCACTGAACTGTATATGCTCTGTTTTTTTTTTTTTTTTTTTTTTTTTTTTTTTTTTTTTTTTACACTCGTGGTGGGCGGAACGTGTGCATTGATAGTCCTCACTTTGGGAGTTAGACCTATTTTTGTGTGTTTTGTTTAAAGGGGCACTCCTATCCAACTATTTTATAAGGAACATCGTTCACTTGCGACTTTAAGGCCTTAACATCGAAGTGGCGTATGCTATCTAAATGGCAAAATGTCACCTGATTCTTTGTTGTAAAATTGTTGTGGTGTTTGTTATAACCGCATCTCCAAAAGGTCGTTTCAATTTTATGTCCCGAATGCAGCATTTTACAGCCCTCCGGGAATAAAGACCTCATTACGATGTTAGCCATTTCACTGTCTTATTACATTCCATGGAATGCCACTGGCTGCAGCCACGTATGGATTCTAGTCCCCCGGTTGACATTTAAATATCGGTTTGGTATTATCCTCGGTGAACAGTGAAACCATTTTGTCAGGTTTGACGTCCTCCGAATCAATGAATTATCCCGGAATAAAATAGGAAGAAGAGGAGACATGCTGTCCGATCAAGGACTTATGCCTTAAGAATTTAAGTAGAGACTTCTAGATAAATGACTACAATAGTAAACGTGCCACGTGCCGTTCAAATTATCAGGAATGTGAACGTTTAGGCGGCGTCTCTGGACTAGACTATACCTTCCAAGTCCCCATTTTTTGTTTTACTCCCTCCACCTCCCCACTCACCCCTCCCCTCTCTTGAGATGGAGAGAGTGACTTCAATGCGATGTATCTGGTCCACGCGCAATAAGGCACGCACTCCGACCTAATATCGAGCCCTGTGTGGGAGGAATGCTTCACAGCACTTATCAGGAGTAAAGAGAAAAACCGACAGGGAAAAAAAAATGTAAGCAGCTTTTTGTTTTGTGTATATCTGCTTCTGTAGCCGATATATTATAAGCCTGGCTGTTTAACCTGGACGTTTACTTGACGGGTTGAAGCATTGGAATTAGACCACGTGTCACCTCCAATTAGTAGTATGTAGGGTCCATTATGGTACAGTATAGTAGTGCAAGCCAGTAACATTATATGCTAGGGTGGCAAAAGGCCGTCCAGGGGAAAAACACAATCTAACCGTCTTTCCTCTGTGTTGGCAGCTGTTATGCCCGGTGAAGCAACATACCTCAGGGCTTCTTGCACTCAAGATGTTAACATTTTCCCGGGGTTAGGCCTCTTCCGTGCACTATAAGTCCACAATTGAGCTCGTTTATGTACAGTATATACTTCCTTTGCTATACAGAGTTAAAAATGTAGGGCATTTTGAACAACCTAACACCTGAGAGGGGAAAATTTAACTTAAACATGCCGCTGCACTTTATATATAGTCGAGAAGAGTCGACTCTGAATGTGTCTTCAAAGGAATCGATCAAGTCGAAACCGAATATAACTGCAGTTGGCGTTAAGCGAGCACGTTCAGTGACTGCCATGATGGTTTCGCCGTTAATTGCGAGTGCGGCGCAGTGGGGTCGATATAAATAATAATCGATGTGTAACAACACTGACGATATGGTAAATATTTGAAACTCGTCATGACATTGTAGCGGACAAACTGGAAAATCCTTGTCCCTATGTCATCAAGAGGGGTCAAAAGGGGACAGAATGTACAATGTTCTTATTTGTCTGTGGGCTGTCATGTTGGGTCCTCATGTACCCATAATATCACCGCTACCTGCCTCATTGCGCCCTGGTAAACGAGTTGCAAGCTCACACGCTCACGTACTCAACCCAACCCGTTCAATTTAAACCCTTTTTACGGCATTTTGGGGAGAGTGGCGTGCGTGCAAACGCATTCCGTCGGAAGCTCTAATATTTTACAGTGGAACACTTTTTCAAGAGGATGTTGCACACACTCCATTCTGTTGATTTTGTGTCATAGTGCGTACGAGGGGGTTTGAGGTCTGCTTTGACTGGCAGGGCAAAGAAAGGGTGAAGGATTCAACTTGACATGTGAAAGTGGTCGTAGACATGCAGGCCAAGCTCAAGTTTGGATGTCTCGGCTTTTTAGTATGGGAGGGTCTGTTGTAATATGACCGGACTGGTCACTATAGGTCACGATCCTAGTACATCACGGTCCCCTCTTGGTATAACCCATACACGGCCATTTTATCATAATATCGCCTGCTTTATAGAAGAACGTGAGAATTTCCCCAAATCACCGGACATGTGTGTCCTATATAGGTACTATGGCGGGCTGAGTTTTCTGTACAAATCCATGGAGGAATTCCATACGGGACTTGATGCACGGCAATCTTCATTGTCAAAAATCGTGCTTAACGGACAGTGCGTCGTTAATGGAATTTAAGTGCGGTGTTCTCATTTTCATCGATGCGGCATGGTTGTTATACCTGTAAAAGTTGCATCATGGGCTCAGAGAGCAGGGACTGATGAGCGGGATCGAGGCTCTGTCTCTAACCCCTGGGGTTGAATGTTTTCCGCGCACGTGTTGCAGGCGAGTAATTGAGCCGAATGATGGGGTTCGCACACGGCATACGGAACCGCCAATTAATTAACGACGGTTGCGATATGGGTAACTTGTCCCAGACCTTCTATAACGACACTGAATAAGGGGTCGATTTCAACAAACTCATCGTAACCTACTATCAATCGTAGGACTTGTGATGCATGGCAGCCCTGCGTATGGATGCGAAAAATTATCCTTCGTAACTCGAGTTACGATCGATCGTAGGGCTTCGTGGAATCAACCCCGGGTTCGTAGTTGAGAATCATGCCAACGTTCAGAGACTGATAGGCCTAGTTTGGTGTGCTAAAGGTATAGAGTGAAGAAATGGCGATCATCAAAATAGTACCTGGGGTCGATTTCACCAAACTCATCGTAACTTACTACCAATCGTTGGACGTATTAAGCATTGCAGCCCTACGTAGGATAGGCCTCCTACGATGGGTTATTCTTCTTAACTCGAGTTGCGATCGATCGTAGGGATTCGTGAAATCGACCCTAGGTCTTTTTTCGTTCTGAGAGCTAATTGGTATCAAATTCAATGCAATGTTGGATTTTGATATGCAAGTAACATAAATGTATGGATTGAACAGGTATATAAGTACATTCCTGTTCTTTCATAATATCGTGAGTGTCTTTTGCCACGTAAAAACTCAAATTGCATGATAATGAGGAATGATCATAACACCTCACCACTTGGCAGCTATCCTGACATTTTATTAAATTTGTTTAATGGTCATGCACCTGTGGCGGTCTCTCATAGGCGCTCATCTGTGCCGTCATCTTGTACGTGTTTCGCCACATAACGACTCTAACTGCACGTCCTGTATCTGTATACAAGGTCAGATATTAAAGTGTAATATGGTGCAGTCAGAAATTCGTATACAACGAGATAGAGGAGCACCAGACTGATAGGCCACTGTATTGATTCATACAGTACCTGTTTGAGGCGGCAACTAGACCATCCACAGTGCAACACAGGTACCGTCTTGCAAAGCTTAGCAAATATGCATAGGGATTGTGAAATCGTGTGCAAATTTTGAAAACAGATTTTGTGTAATGATATCGGCTTAGAAGGTTTGAACGTCCGATAATTGGGCATATAACACGTGCCCAGCATAGGAGCTTGAACATCGCGCCATTTTGGTGATACTGTGCGCAGCGACTGATGGGAGCTCCATTTAAGTGAGCTGACCTCCATTGAAGTTGAAAGTTATCACGGGAACGATTTGACCTATCGGACGAGGGCGAGCGAGCTACGTTACCGAGGGCGCCTCCTCAGTAACAGTACCTGGCTTGCAGCAGTCAGGTGTAAGCAAATTAACTAATTGCCGTTGGCAGTTCGTTGCTATAACGCCAGTGCAAACCAATCTTCAGGTATAAAGTCAACCCACAGCGCCTGCCTGCACTAAAATCAATGTCACGATGAACCTGTGAACAAAATAGGTAGCACAGCCGTAATGGTAGCAGTTTTATAAGCAATGCAATACGGCCGTTTATCAAGTAATACACTTATACAGGTGTACAAAGCTCAGTCATCATTATACCCAGTGACGTCACATTTTGTGGTCATGCAAGCTTAGTCGGGTGCCCTGCACAGGGTGCAGGGCGAGGATGTTATACTTTTACCCTAAATGACCTCCAGGCTGCCAGTTACCCGACGAAATAATGCAAGTTGGTTGCCTGCACAACAGGGTACCAACTTTCTGAAGCGTGTATAGGCTAACTGTATGCTATTATGATGGGTGGGGTCGGGGTAGGGGCGGGGGCTCTTGAAGGCTATTGGTAGGCGTATGTTAAAGACGAGTTGGTTAGAAACCAAAACAGAAATGTTCACAGATTTACCTATAACTTACAGGGTATGAAGATGGTGATGGTAGAAACATACCGTTATAATTTGTCCGCATGAAATGGTGTATTTATCCAGAAAGAGTAAAACCAAACACCAACAACATTTTTGATCTTGGCAATATCAAAAATCCTTCTCTTTGTTTTATAAAAAAAATTGAGTCGCGTTTTCTTGTGACTCAGATGTCCGATTGAGCTCAAATATTCACAGGTTTATTATTTCATGTACATGTTGGATCAGGCAAAGTGTGAGTGCTGTTCTGTGACCTTTACCAATCATGTATTATACCTTTAAGTGAACAATTATCTCGTATCTCATTTGAAATGTCTTAAACTTTGGGTCAAAGCCCACGGTGATAATTGCCCTTAAAGTCGTCACAATACGAAAAAATTCGATTCCAATTGAACGTTTATTACAGCCTGTCAAAAATCATTATTTTAAACTTTGAATAAGACATACGAAAATGTGCTTTTCGATGTGCGCTTACGGGAAAATTCCCAAAGACATTCAGTGCGTTCACTGATGGATTTTCAAAGTTCATAATGCTTGTTTATATTTTGAACCATTATAGAGCTGCGAGCCAGTCCAGGCTTGAATAAAGGTTACACTCACACAACTCACACCCCTGGCAGGTTTTAAAAGTACACCCTGGGTTTTCAATTTGAGAGCGAGTAGAGTCAAATCAAGGCTGAAATCCATTACAGTTCTCAACTGTTTCTCCTGCCTCGATTAGGCATTTTTTTCACGACCAATTGAAATGGGTTAACCAATATTGAACGGTGAGCAATTTGGCACGGTCGCTTCCGGCCCACACGAGAATGCCATGCGCTGCTGGATCGATTGCGGAAACATCCCGTCTCAATCATAGAGGGCGCCCTCCCGGAAGGCGTCTTTCAAGATTTTGTGTTTCTTGTCGGGTTGTTTTGACCTAAATTTTATATACGGCTCGGATTTCATGCAAAATACGAATATGTACCGCCATTGTTATGATAGTAATACCTAAAAGAATTCCTTAGATGAAACTCAAACGAACGTGCCATTAAGAAATACGTAGACCTTTTGCACTATATGCATGATTTTTCAACACGGGCCAATTTCATACAGCTGCTAAGCACAAAACGTTGCTTAGCATAAATATGTATTGCCCATTAAAACGAACCACCCATTAAAAATTCCATATTGATATTCATGTTCAGCGAACAACAGCCAAAGAACAATCACAAGTGATACACGTCACATGGCAATTTAATCCTGTTTTTTTTTAAGACAGAAATGTCATGGTTAGCAAATTTATGTGCTAAGCAGGGCTGTGAAATTGGCCCCTGATCGAATTTCGAGCCTTTTTGAAATACATCTTTTCATCTTGTCAGTGATATACACAGAGCAAAACGAGTTGGGTAAAATGGCGCAGCAACATCTCGGTAACATGTTGGCCAAATGTTGCTAGTGTATACATATATACACAGGGCCCAAAGTCGTGTTGCCCAGGCGTGTTGCCCTAACTGGGTTAACATGTTACCGAGATTGTTACCGAAAATGTTGACAGTGTACACCCTGCTTTACTCAATCTGTATAATGAACTAAAGATTGCTTTATTTCGACGTCAGCTTTTTGGGAGAAATCACCCCATAGAACTTTCACATTTTAGTACCACATTCTTTCTTTCATATACGGTAGCTAAAATATTTGTTTTGCTGATTTTCTGTCAGCGTCAGTGATCGCTCTGTTCCAAGACCGCACCCCCAGCCAAAATCGATTGTGAAAAGTCACGTGGTCGACTGGGAACTAATGCGTTTCCTTCCCATTAAACCTTTATTTCGTAGGCTTGTTTTTATCTGCTTGTTGTTGCTTGAAAAAAAAACTAGTTGCGCCAGTGTCACCAATGCATTATGTTAATCATATTATGTATTGCAGGGTTCTGCTAGCAATAAGACAGAACATTCAAATTACAAGAATTACATTTCATTAGATTCGTATTATTCGAATTATCATTTGAAGCCATGCCTGTAATATTGCTAATGTAACATTAACGTAGTCAACAATTATTAGAACTTACTATAGTATACATTTGTCATTAAACGTATAGTCTGAAACATCTATTTTCCAACCCCTCTTGTAATTGAACGTACTACATGACTATCATAATTATATACTTTGGTAAGAAACCAAACAGACATGTTCACAGATTTACACCATTTCAGGCGGAAATATGTTAACGGTATGTTTCTACCAGCACCATCTTCATACCCTGAAAGTTATTGTTAAATCTGTGAACATTTCTGTTTGGGTATGTTACCAATCCTGTAATGTAGCTTTAAGAAAATGCCCCGGGCACAAAAAGAACATTTTTCACCATAATGGCTCTGAAGTGCTACGAAACATCTTCTTGAAAATACCCGCAGACGTTTTCTTGTCGTTCGAAATGACTGCGTTTGAGTCTATTCCGTGTTCATCTATCTAATTTGTATTCAGGACCGTGACTGGAAGAATAGTAACGGTCCATTCTGTTTTATACACTATAACTCCATTTCAGTCTGCATGGCTATATATGACAAACAAAATCGCACACCACACGGTACAAACACGGGGCTTTCGAGAATGGTATACAACCAAATATTGTTTCAATTTGGTCTTTTTCTTTTGCTGTATCACGATATGAGGTTTATAAATCCACTCGGTTGCTTGTAACAAGAATGCCCAGACTAAAATGTCGAATAAGATTGTAGGATTAACATACAATTTGGACACGATTCACTATTGCACATGCACACGGCGCGTCAGAACGACATTTCAAGAATATTGTTTTTAATAATGGCACGTAACGTCCACGTAACCCATAGAATGCACTCAATATTATATTTATTACAATATTTTAATCCAATCTTTGGGCCTTTATTTGCAAAACTTAATCCCTATATATCCCGACTTGGTAAGTAGATAAATGGAATTTTCCTATTCCAAAATGTAGGCATGACGTCAGTGGCTTAAGAAGGGGCTCCGGGCTAGGATATAACTGTCTTCGTTAACCTATTCGCCCCAGAAAGTGGACGGTCGCAGATATGCATTAGTTGTGCAATTCAAATGAAGTAATCACTTTTGCAAGCAGCCCCACGTTTACATAGGTTGACTATGGAAGCCGGGGTCGATTTCACCAAAATCATCGTAACTTGCTATCAATCGTAGAACTTTTGATGCATTGCAGCCTTACGTAGAAGTCTAAGGATACCATGGGTTATCCTTCGTATCTCGGGTTACGATCGATCGTAGGGCTTTGTGAAATCGACCTCAGTTCTCAGTTCATATCTCGATGGGTTTTTTTTACGAAAAACTATCGTGTTTAGGATATTTTCCCCCAGAACAAAGTTATGAAAATGAATCAATGTATAGATTAATTGCTATAATGTTCCCCATTAAGTTTTTGGAAAAAGATGTGGCGTCGTAAAAAAACCGAATTAGGACTTAATGGATAATGCCAGTTTTATAGTTTTATAGTTTTATAACTAACTGAGTAATGTTCAAGCTCAGCTATAAAATCGTAAGGGAATATGTTTTTTCCGACATGTTTAAAAGATTTTTTATAGATTGATGTTTTTTCTAGTGATCAATAGATCATTGAAATGTTTTCCCCCCTAATAATGATAATTCATAAAGTGCATTTCCAAGAAGACCAAAGCAATGTACAGACATAGTTATAATCCCTGGTCATTATTGGGCCATAAGTTACATTCCTGAAACCATCTCAACTCTCTGGGGAGTACAGCCCCGGCAACCATAGGGCGCACAGAGGCTAATCAAACCACAAAGCCATCTCTACCCTCACAGGTACCCATTTACACCTGGGTGAAGAGGAGCAATATGTGACAAAGCGTCTTGCCCAAGGACGCAAGCACCACTGACCCGTGGCTGGATTCGAACCCACAATCTGTAGATTGACTACAAGATCTCGAGTACAACACGCCACACCACTCGGCCACAGCACTCTATTCAAGAAATGCTAAAACACGAACACTCTTTTAATGTCATCTACCGAACATTGTTTTTAATGAATTTTAATCCACTAGTAGATTTGCTCATCGGAATGAGAGTATGACCTGTACGGGCATCGCTCTCAGATCACAGGCCCATACACTGCCTGATGTATCATACAGCACCACACTCAGGCACATCGCTCTGTCATCTGCCATCACATAGTTGTGTCATTAGCAAATTGTCGTTCTGTCCCCTCGTCGGTAAACCTAGCCATTAATGTCCCGCGGTGGGAACAATTCCCGTCTCTTCTTACCAGCCAGTGGCGCCGTCTCGATCTATAAGAATCTTCAGTCCCTTTGCTCTGCTCTGGGACACGGAACAACCAAGAAAAAATTGAGATTCAACGAAAGAAAAGAAAAACTCTTGTTTTCTTAACAAACGGCGCCCAGACTGCTCCCAATCCCTAAGCAAAGGGAACTGTAATTGGCTATTTGACTGCAGTTACTTTGGTCCTCTCGCCATGGTTGTTTTGAAAGGGATGGGGCGGGAGTTTCGTGAGCATTAACGGCGGGTCGTGCAGGGCGAGTCTGATGTGATCTTGTTCAATCTATGATGAAGTGTACCAAATCCAAGCGCGTGATGAAAAGGTGCGGAACATTACCGTCCTGAAATGTTAGCACTGTTTTGGGTAATTTTACATCGGTTACTAAAAGGCTTAAGATAGTTCCCTGTAATTTGGCAAAAAATCAATTCTCCCGCGAAAGGTTTTATTTTCCCACGAATGAAAAATTGTAGCCTAGTGCAATTTGGTGAAGCCTTATGCTCTGTAACCAGACCCGATGATAGTCCAGACACAGTTGACAAAATAACTTGGATTCAGTCCAATGTCTTTACCCGTGTTTTAGTGACTGAAAGGTATCGGCTGGCCAAAGGTATAGGCGATGGTTATCAGTCATGGCCTCACTCACCTTGGCCGTTGTGGGCGTTTGGTCGGAAAAGATGTATAACCTGAGAAATAGTTGAGTTCTTAGGCCTAGGCTATACGCCGTGCCACTGCCGTGCCGAACTCAAATAATTATCCATTTTCAAGTTTGGCAACGACAATAGCATGGCGTTTATCGTGAATTTGGCTCGGCAAATTGAGTTCTGTACGGCAAGCTCTTTGGCTCGACAGGGTCTGCCGCGCTATCGGTTCGGAACGGCAGTAGCGCGACACTTTCAATTAAGCTTGGCGTTTAACGAAACAGTCGCGCTACTGCCTTGCTATTGTTGCACTCATTTTGATTTAAGTTCGGCACGGCAGTAGCATTGCGTATAATTCTTGGTCTACTTACTCTTGTACTGGTCGGTCACGTGTATCCATATACCGCATGCCAATGGTCGTTTAGCTTCCACGAGTCGACACCAGTTAACCTCGTCCCCACCCTATCGCTTGTTATGTGCACTGTACACAGACCATTCCAAAGTCAGGGCTGCCCCGCGGAAGCTAAACGAACGCACCCATTAATTGTCATTCTCTTAATTTATCTTCTTTTGAAGGTCAGCGTGCCACAGCGGGGCCCGTGCGCTGGAGCCAGTCTATGTTCACTGGTACCCGCCATCAGCCACAGCCACAGCCATAGCCGATCCTCCATGCCTGTCACCAACGGCTTGACCGCCGGGAAGCAGCGAGAGGCTAAGAAAACGGCTCCTGGGTACATGAACCACGTGACCAGGGACCGCTACGTAGCCAATGGCGAACTCGATGATGACATCAACAACCCAATCCAGCTGGTAAGAAAAAACAACAACAACAATTAATGCAGGTATACTTGCCAGTTTCTTCCCCATTTTGGGGTCGATTTCACCAAACTCGTCGTAACTTACTATCAATCGTAGGACTTATGATGCATTGCAGCCCCATTTAGAAATCGTAGGATGCGATGGGTAATCCATCGTAAATCGAGTTACGATCGATCGGAGGACTTATCGACTTCAGATTCCCATCAACGGATAACTTATCTGTAAAGAACTCCATGGCTTGTGACTACGAACACGACAAAATAAAAGTGATTGAAATTTTGGGATACTGACATCAGGAAGCTAGCTAAAGCTGATTGAGCACCGGCGCCGCGATCCGGAGGTTGTAGGTTCGAATCCCCAGCCAAGCTGGTCTCATAAATCTTCTAAAAATATTTGAGGCTCATGAGCGTATTTTAAGGCATGGATATAGGACCTAGTATCGAGGATTTACTATTATACTTTGGTATCATACCGGAAAAGAAATCTTCACAGATTTACCTATAACTTACAGGGTATAAAGATGGTGATGGTAGAAAATGACTGTTAAGTACTTTTCTGCCTGAAATGTTGTAAAAGAGTAAAACCAAAATACCAATATCAATTTTGATCTTTTAAAGGTAGCAAATAACGGTAGAAAGATTTGAAAAAATATCGTGCCTGTTTTTCACTGTTTCTCATAAAGTCGGCACCATATGGGACTGGGTTTTCACAGTCATGTAGCTGTATCTTCCTTGATATTTTTGCTCATGAATCTGCATTTCTTTAACAAAAACCAAAGTATGATATTACATTTAATACTATTATTGGCTTCTTGGCCAGAACTGCAAAAAAGAAGATACAATCGAGCGCGGGTTTATTTTTCACTTAAGAGGCTTGCATATAAACATCTTCCATCGTCATTTGTTACTGTTTGTTCGTTTGGTTAGCTCCTTCTTATCTTGGCCTTGTCGATCGCATTTTAAATCTCAGCGGCCTTCTCAAGCAATAATGTCGCTAAGTGTATACCTCGCAAAGTGATGGAATTGACCGGGTTTTCGTTTCCTCAATACACACACACTGGTCCAGTTTGTGGAATATCAATATTAGCAGTGACTGGGCGGATTAAACGGATGTGTCTATTGCGCTGTGTGCGTTGCGTGCAGCGGATCTTACTCTCTATTATTGGTAACGAAAACCGGTAGCAGTTTATGTACACTGAAGCGCCCCAAAACAAACTATGTCTTGTTTGATATTGCAGCAATCGAAACTTCACCTTTCCCGTTCAGAGTGGACGGCCGTTTGGGCTTATAACTTCTGCTTCATCGTCTGGAGTGTCAGGCGGTTGGCGTTTGATATTTGCCCAAAGGTGTTTTGTCCGTTGGGACTAAGTGAGGGAGTTTAATGGGCGTTTCCTTCGCTTGACCTATTGCACCGGACGAGTGTCGGAAATAAACGTCCATCCAACGACTGCCGTGTAGTTATCTTCACTGTGCATTTCGATCCTCTATTTCAAGTAGGCCTAAAGTATAAGACCCAAGACAGTTTAGGCGCCAAAATCCCCAAAGAGACCATTAGAATCGTCAACCCGAAATAATAAACTCACTTCAGTTTTGAGAATAGTTGCATGGCTACGCCCCGTCGCTATACAGGACGGTTAAAATGACGTCAAGTACCACGTGATCATCTCGCAGTGCACGTAAACGGCTGTCATTGGTGCAGTAATGTTTAGGCGCACAAACAATGATCATAGTTCTAAATAGTGCATGCCAACTCCACTAATTGTGGACTTTGTTTTAGGGAGTATAATTCTTCCGAAACTTTACGTCCAAGCGTAAAGTAAGGAAATGTGTTGCATAGGCCTATGTTTAATTTGGGATTCAGAATTGGATTTTTTTTTCACCTTCTTTTCTACTATCCGTAACACATACAAGTATGGAGAGTTTTTTCGCCGTGCCTATATACTCCATCATCAATGGCGGGCGCAACTTTGTGTAACCAGGAAGTATGCCGGTCACGTGATTTATAGAATGCCCTCTATGGTGCGTTCATTTAACTTCCATGAGTCGACACCAGCCGAACTCGTCCCCACCCTCTCGCTTGTTTTGTGCAGTAATACACGACCATTCCCAGGTCAGGGCCGCCCCGTGGAAGCTAAACGAACAGCACCAAATAAATCACGGCCCATTTCTCTGTATATAGAAGCTGGGAACTTTAGCATTTTCAGAAAAGGTCAATGTGTAAATTGGAAAGACGTGTGATACCGATAGTGCCTAGTTATAGATATATACGCGATAATGCAGTTAATCTCGTTTCGGGTTAAATTGTGGAAATTAGCTTTTTGCGGGGGAGTTGTGATGGCGTGGATTGAGGGGAGGGCAGTTGGTGCACTGGATATAGGCTGGATAAAGAGAGATTCTCCCGGATATTTCTTATTATTTGTGATTCATTTAAATGAAGAACTTTAAAGTAGGCTTCCAATGGTCAACACAATTGCGTCCATAGCTGGACATTACTCAACTCAATCGGTGTATTCATTGTTCGGCCTTTATCAAAGTCATGCCTTAATTCCTGAACTGGGGTTAAGTTTGAACTAGTTTGTTGCATTTTCGGAATTTTGTGTACAATCGAGATGAATTTGAATTGTAACCAAATAGTTAAACAAAAAACACATTATGTATGCCCCCCTAAAAAAACACACCTTGGAACAGATCCACGCAACAATGCGTGTGACGTCACCTACATAACTAGTATAGGCTCGCAATACAGTATACTGCGTGGCGTTCTGCATGTGACGTAAGCAAAGTTTTTCGCCGCGAAAAGTGGGGTGTTAAATTATGGGTCTAAAATACCTCCTTTTTCTATACACAATTTTTTTTAGCACAAACAATGATAGACAGGTTGAGTTTTATAACAGTACAGATATATTTAACTCCATATGAGTTTTGATTTCAGTAAACCTTTAAGGTTGTATTTCAGTCGTTGATTCTCGGCTGAATTTCTGTTCGTTTGGACACAAAATATGATAGAAGTTTCATCAAAACTGTTCAAACATTGCATAATATGATTGGCCAGTGATATGCCTCTGGCAGACCAGAGGTAAATCAAGTTATTTTGAGAACGGGTAGTGGTTTCAAATCAGGCACGTTTCACATAATGCAATTTTTGTAACGATTCCTAAGATAATCCAGCTGTAAGCACAACATCAAGTTTGTTCTTTTTCTTTACCGGCATTCACAAAATGAGCAAGGAATCCTGAGCGGGAGCGCGCCGGTCGTCGCGCCTGAAATCGCGGCTAAGCACCCTGCGTGAAATCGACGCATCTGCCCCAACGCGCCCACGAATTAAATCCAGTAACCGATCCGCATCCCTGTAATTGGATGGTAAATTCTGCTAAGAGGCACACTGGGGAGGACAAACAGAGAAAGAGATGGAGAGGGGGAGGGGGTGGGGAGGATTGCTCGCTTGTTTGCCCTCTGGAACTCAAAATACATCTCCTCTTCTTCTTTAATAGCTGAAGGTTTAAAATATCGCCCTCAGATCTGCATAAGGACACGAGGAATTCTTGATGACTGATGGGATGAATTTATTCCTTTTTTTCAGAAAGGAGATTTTTTTTTTTTTGTCGGTTATATTTAGTTTGTCTGACTGGATATATTTTCCACGAGAAGGTTATGTTATTATTAGGATCTATTGTATTTTTATTTCTCAGTTTAGGTGCTTGTTTACGGATGAGTTTTGGAAAAAAAATTCCAGGTGTTTGGATTTATTTTTGGGGGATATGCTATGGTGTATATTAAAGGAAATATCTTCTGCTTTCTTTTTTTTTGTATCTCAATGAAGTTTTAAGTGAGAATTTTTCTCAACTAGGAAAAAGACTCTTTACTTTTTATTTTGTTTTTCTGTTTATTTCTGCCACGAGAACGACTTACTTAATATTATACCATTCATTGTTTGGGCTTAACATGCCTCATTTTTCAATATTGAACATAATTTGAATTATATTATTTGCAAGATATTGCGATTTCAGTTTCTACAACATGTTTATCAAAACTGTGTCTCTCTATGAAAACAAAATACTTTGTCATTGCATAAATTGGCTCTTAAAAAACAAAAAATAATTGATGATGAAATGGTCGAGGGGAATAATTTTCCACAATCATGAAAAACTGAATTTATCACATAATATCCCTTTTGCACACGTTGCCCTACTTTGCACTCGCGACAAATCCTCACCAATCCCTACTTTCGAAATGTCATTCTTGTGGGTAAATATTAAGATAAGCACGGCCCGGTAGTGGATCAAGACGGACATAATGAAAGAAGAAGACGAACTCGAAGAAGAAGGAACATGCTAGCCAATAATTCATGGAAATTGAACGCGAGCACCGTTGCTAAATCTCATTTAGGAAATTGGTAGATTCCGGAGCTGGAGTCAGCGAGGTGGCGATGCCGTACTGGGGGATAAATCAATCGACAGCTAGCTCGGCACTCGGGCAAAAAACTTTCACCGCGGTATATAGCTTAGCTAGATAGACCGTGGGCGTTACTTTTTCCTGAAAATCGAATCAGTCCCGTAACGGCCAAACCGGCTTAAGTCGGTAATCTGCGCATGGACGGATAGAGTAAGGATATCCGAAAATGTCATGCGGCGCGCTGGATGCATGTGAAATTGCCCTCTACGGGTTGTTACGAGCGAGTCGTCTCGTATAGACTTCCAATATTCAGCAGTTTCTAATAATCTGTAACGCAGTTCGATATATCCACGTCTAGCGATATAAATACTTGCAATGAGAAATGAAATTCATTTCGATTGTAAGATCATTGAGAATTATACAACACTCATATTTACGAAATCGAATTTGTAATATAATTGCACTTTTTCCCGTGCAATTTGTAGTCTACTTCAGTGGGATTATATACTGTTCCGTCGATATTCACAAACTAAGGTGTACATTGCTGTACAGAACTATTTGTCCCAGGTTAAACTTTAAAATAGAGATTTGGAATTTGGAATGTTAGTCTTGCTGTCGTTGTATTTATGCACAATTCCCAATTGACCAGACACAACTCAACTGCGAAAACAAAATATTATTCGAATGTGTCACAGCGCGCTCTTGGTTCGTCTAGATTCGATTTCCGTCAGGTGAGACATGATCCGACTAAACTACGGCAAACGCTGACCCTTTTCTTTTTCAAATTTGATTCTCGAAAACATGTAAAGTGGAAATGTATCTGAATCGCCTTCGGTTGTGTTGGTCACAATGCCTGTTTGATGCTAAAGGCAGCCTGAGAAAATGTTTTGGAGTGATGCAATTTTAGACGGGTTGATTCTGCCGTCCTGCATGCTAATGTGGAACCAGGCTCGTCCAGCGATGTCGTAATGGTTCGTGGTATAGTTAAATCGCGCCACAACTAACTGTGCGTGTCCCCTTACCAAACTGCAAGAGGGAAGACGGAGACGAATCGGAAGGAGCTTCGCCCTGATGTTTATACTCGGGAGCGACTCCGAACATGCCGCGCCGAATGGGGACATTATCTGTCTCGTGCGCTGCCCAAGCTTATGGTATAGACGGTCAAGTAGGCAAATGACCAGGAAGCGTGACGTACTCACGAGTCCCTGGCGGAAGAACTCCCATTGCCATAGCTACTGATTGAGGAATTATACACCGCGTGGCATTACTTGGGTTGGGTCTGGGATTGATGCGGTGTTGAGACCGACTACCGAGGACCCTGTGTCGCCTCGCCTTCGCGCTCTTGGAACAACCCAGACGGTCTGGCGCTGTTATTGCCAGAACCTTGGCAATGACTGGGCGAGTCAAATGTTGTTGTTCTTCGCATCGAATAACAAAATAACAAACAAACAAATACACCCCGAACAGCATTGCTGCGTGTATCATTGAAACGATCCTTGGGGTATGGCGGTATGTGCGTGGTTTCGTGGCTTCTGACTGCCAAACGAGTAAACAAAATTGACTTTTGGGGTCACCACCAACATAGGGCTGGATGGCTCGGTTGGTAGAGCGCCTGTACGGCATTCAGGAGGTCCCCAGTTCGCCGTCCCACTCCAGTCAATTTGTTTTTGTTCACTCTTCAATACCCCCAAACAAACAGATAAACAAAGGTGGTGGGGAGTCCCTTGGGGCCGGTCTCTAACAGGGGCGGGTCCAGGGGGCGTAGGACGCACGCCCTCCTTTTCTTCCACGATTAAAAAAAAAACCACCAATATATAGGGAGGGAGAAAGACTCAAAAAGAGAAGAAAAAAGAGGGGGAGACGAAATTAGCTAGCTTTGATTGCCCTGAAATTCATCATTCACTATTGAATTGGCACATTTTATTTCCAGCCCCCCCCCCCCGTTTTACAAATCCTTGATCCGCCCCTGTCTAGGTCAAAGAGCTTCGACGCCTCAATCTTTCCCAGACCAACCTTAGATCAAGACCTGCCCATCCCTTGCTCGATCTTTTGGGTTTTTTTTTATAACCAGGGGCCAATTTCATGCTTAGCACAAAAATTCGCTAAGCATGACATTCCTGTCTTAGTAATAAGAAAGATTAACCATTTTCAATGGTGATTTGTTTTATTGGGCAAGCTATTTTTGTGCTAAGCAATTTTTTGTGCTAAGCAGCCGTACGAAATTGGCCCCTTTATATTCTTACGTCCGGTCATTACGCGCTTTCTACGGATGTTATAGAATGGAGATAGTCACATTGCAGTTATATATCCCATAATACTCACCTGCAGTGTTTGCAAGCAGCACCGAATCAGGTTATAAATTATTTCACCCACTTTCCAAACAGCTATACATTAACAGCATTCTGACAAACAGGACTCAACAAAATAAGCAATGCGGTTTCTAGCTCACTTCAATACTTGATTTTGTTCCTTTATTTATTCAATTGCTGCAATTTTGCAAAAATGGTATTGGAGTTTTGAGGGGGCGTATAACCCCGCCCACACACTCTCAGCCACAATATGCTTAAGGAATACGGTGAAAATTTTTAATTAAATTCCCAGAGGAAAAGTGGATACATCTACTTGACAGAAACAAATAAACAATTCAACGCGATCGTCTGATTCTGATGTGTTCTGTTATATTACTATGTTATAGTTTCCGAGTACAATATTCTTCAGCCGCTGGGGCCCAATCTCGACGATTGCGTGTGTGTGTTTATATCACATTAATACGACGGATGATCGATTTGCATTGCATCAATATTACGGAAATCAATTATGAATAAATAATCAAGGTGAAAGTTTCGCTGCCTCTCAGGCGAGGGCATCTCAAACCTACGGGAATCAACCACCGTGCACGACACGCAATGTTGTGTTTTCGGCATTCGATATTTTAAAGGTGGGTTGTTCACAGTAATTGGCAGTGGCGGTTCTACTGGGGCCTGGGGGGTTACGCTCCGGTTACATAAACAACATGTTGTGTAGGTTACAAATGCTTCTTTCATACTCCTATTAAGACATAACAGAAACGAATGTTAGAAGAAGGGTCTAGTCTAGCCTACCACTGTGGCCCTTCTAGCCCCCCAAATATTGCCTCTAGAACCGCGCCTGAATTGGGCGTCTTCGTCTATTAGTCGGTGAAGGGCAAGCCTAATTTGCATATTAAGTTTCGGCGTTCTGCTGGCGTCGATTTCATCAAACTCATCGTACTTTACTGTCAACCGTTGGACTAGCGATGCATTGCAGACCTACGTAGGATATCCCCCTACGATGGGTTATCATCTTCGTAACTCGAATTGCTATAGATCGTAAGGCTTCGTAAAATAACGCCACCTGTATAACTCACGAAAACTATACCTATATACAAGATATCATTACGATGTACGGCGACCACGCCTATAAATGTCACAGACCGACATGTCGTAAATCTTAACCCGTGTCTGTGTCGAATCGGAACCCATCGTATCATGCCACTGGCAACGTTACGACACTCAGGGTTCGCAACCAAACAATGACATAAACCCAAAACGTATATGCGCTGTGATGATATGATGACATTGAAAACAGTACAGCACCTTTCATCTCCCCGGTACTTCATACACAGTTTGCCCAATAACCGGACAAGGATGGTCAGAAAACCACCAGTAAGCAACGGAAAGACCATCGAGGTATATATGTATTTACATATAATTATAAAACAACAACTAAATCACATCCCAAGATTAACCAGACAGTTACTAATGCTTCCGATCATCTTAACACCCCTTCTTAATTTTCGTGACACTTTGGCAGACGAAATAGGCACCATCTATTCGACTTGTGATGACGGACCCGCAGTGCTTTTAAGCCCCGTTGTCAAATCCAAGGCGTCAACATAATCCCTGTATGAGTTGGTGACGATGTGTCATGTGCTAATGTCCCTCATTTTCGTACACCACTAACGGCAGCTAATGTAAATCAATTCTAATCATAATCCACGATATTAATCTTGTGTCGTATAATAACATGTTTTTGTTGTTTATGGGTAGATTTTTGTTGTTGATTATTCATTATAAATCACTGAAACTGTAGCCAAGCAAAGAGTATCAACGACTATCACATGATTATACTTAATAGTTCCCCTCGTGAGGAAATACAGGGGCCAATTTCATAAAACTGTTAAGCACAAAAATTTGCTTAGCACAAAAATGTCTCGCCCAATAAAACAAACCACCATTGGAAATTCCATTTCATATTCATGGTCAGCGAACAACAGCCAAAGAACAATCACAAGTGTTACACCACACGTGGAAATTTGGTTGTTTACCCTGTTTTTATTAAGACAGAAATGTCATGCTTAGCACATTTTTGTGCTTAACAGTTTTTCGAAATTGGCCCCTGGTCACATTGGCTGGATTCGAACCCGCCTTCGTAACGAGTACAGACGTCATTGTCAGCAGACCGCCTGCAAAAGCATGGTCAAGCGACGCGGGTTCGAATCCCACACGGTCGTGTCCAAATGCAAGTTCGTAGTACATGTCAAAAACTGCCACGGCGGATTGCCAGAAAAAAAAAACATGCAAATAAGAAGTGTACAGGCCTTGAATTTGGTTCTATAAGGGGTAGGCCACTTTTCTATTGCAAGGGGCACTTCCATTGAAAAATGATAATGTCTATGGAAACATTTGAAGGGGGCACCAAGGCCAAGAACCAGGGCAACGAAGGCCATGTCCTCCTTGGCCACTGTTAAATTCAAGGCCTGATATACTCAAAGATCAAATAGATTGTCACAGTTCGCTTATGAGAAGTGAAAATCGTCAATTTAGCTAAACATTCCCGATTGTTTTATAAAATGCGAAATCCTAAAACATATAATTGGCCAAAGTATAATATGCCATGCCTGATTTCAAAAAAGGACAAAAAAACAAACTCCCATGATCAATTCTACAGCAAGAGATTGCTCAGTTTTGAATTCTCTCCACATTTTTATAAGAGGAATTGAATTTTGTAGTTGGAGTGCTCTCAATTTCAATTTCTGGTTTCGAATGACGAGCCCCTGTGAACCAGCACGCCACTTTATCGATCAATAACTTCACGTAACCCACAGAGAAACCAAACTCTTTCCCCTTAATCCTAGCTCTTCATATATCCAGTGCAATACGGATCGCTGTGAGCTATAAAATGATTCATCCCTTAATTTCCGCTGAAATTAACCTGAAAATGATAGTAAAAAAATTGAAGAGTGAACAAAGAACATTGACTAGAGCGGGTTTCGAACCCGCACGGTGATCTCCGGAATACTGTGACGGCGCTCTTATGCCAACTTAGCTATCCAGCCCTTACCTTCATCAGTGTTCACTGTCAACATTTTCGGTAACATGTTGCCCAGTTAGGGCAACACACCTGGGCAACACGACTTTGGGCCCTGTGTACACTAGCAACATTTGGCCAACATGTTACCGAGATGTTGCTGCGACATGTTACCCAACTCGTTTAACTCTGTGTACACTGACAACATTTTTCACCAACAACGTACCTGGGCAACATGTTACCGAGATTGCTACCAAAAATGTTGACAGTGTACACTCTGCTAAGTAATCAATTATCTAATTTGTTGTTTGGTAGTCAGATGCCGTGCAACCACGCAAACACCGCCATATCCCAAGGATCATTTTATCGATAAGCGCAGCAATGCTGCAACCTGAAAAACAGTAATACATTAACTTAGAAATATCGGGCATGCAAACGATCCCCTAGCTGCTGTCGAGTCAGTAGGAGAGAGTAGTTTACCGGAGGGGGTATGAGTCTATATTGGTGCCCTGTTAATTAGACACGCAATTCAATTTTCTGTTCAATTTGTCTCATAACCGCGGATGATACTCGAAGTGTGCCCCCCCCCCCCCCCCTTGCTGGTGACGTCATTCATAAAGATGTGTAACGCTTGGCCAGGCATTATATGCCTCTTCTCACGGTTGGTTGCCCGCTAGGCCCACCATATTATGATACGTCATTTGGGTCTGAAACACTCTTATTAAGTGTAAGACTGCGCTTTCTTCTGTCTTGATTAGACGAAAGGCAGCATTGGGCCAATTTCATAGAGCTGCCTAAGCAAAAAAAAAATCGCTTAAAGGTGTACTGTAAGCAAAACTCATATGAAGTTAAATACATCTGTATTGTTATAAAACTCAACCTGTCTATCATTGCTTGTGCTACCAAATAATTGTATGTAGAAAAAGGAGGTATTTTAGACCCATAATATTATTTCATACCCCACTTTTCGCAACCAGAAACCTTGCTTACGTCAAATGCAGAACACCACGCAGTATACTGTCCGGCGAGCCTAAACTAGTTCTGTAGTGACGTCACTCGCTATTGTTGCGTGGATCGGTTCTAAGGGGGACTTTTTGGTGGACGGGGCATACATGTACTGATTTTGTAACTAATTCTAAAGCACTTTCATCCCTTTTCCAAATTTGATTACAGTAAACCTTTAAGCATGAAAAGTCTTCCTTGATCAAACAGGATTACCAACCAAATATTCATGTGATGTTTACTGCTTTTGACTTGTATTCGGCCATTGTTTGCTGAGCATAACATTCACAAGGAGTTTTGTCTAGCATACTGGTTTCATTTACTTTTCTGTTTGGCATTCGGAGCTGTGGAGAAAACAAAAACCACAAAGCAAATAAGTTTAACTAGTTTCCATTTGATAAACTCAATTTCATTTCTGGAAGAGTTTTTTTCATTTTTGTTTTGCCGAACCATAATTAGTTCGTACAGACAGAAATAAATCAATCCAAAAGATCCAATATCTACAGCTGTTGGTCTTTCTTAATACAACACAGTGCCTACTCAGTAGACCCAATGTGTTTTAGCCTGGTGATGCTTACCAGATTCCACATAAAATTGCATGATGGCCAGCGCAAAAAAAACAAACATCACTGGTTCACGAGAGACAAACACAGGCATGAAACCTAGTAAATCATCCATCGTAATAATACAAGTGGCGTACAACTGTAGACGACTCAGTTTACAAAATAAAAAATGAAGACAAATCCCAGTGAAATTTATTACATTATCAGGAATATGCATGGTCTCATTCATTTTGCCACTGGACTTCAATACTTCCGACTGTTTTACGAGATTAGTTCGATTCAAGAAGAAGAAGAAGAAGAAGAAGAATAACTAGAGGTGTAGAAATATTATGCGTGACGTGTGGCGCTTTTTAAGGAAAATGCACAATCGAGGAGGAAAATGCCCGTCTTGTCTTACAACCTTGGGACTCTTCTCTGAAATGATAGGCGGTGTCTGGTTGCTCAAACCCCGGCCAGCCTGTCAATAAACGAATGCTGTGGCCAAAAAAAAAGAAAAATGGGGTGGGTGTGTCAAGTTACACTTGATAAAAACCCAATCGATGATGGGAATAGTATGAAGCGATATCGAAGCAACATCAGCTGCTTGGGCGCACGAGAAAATAAAAAAATGAAAAGGTATATAGTGCCAATCATGTATGACCGATAAAACGAGATAACAGTGTTTATCCCACGTTTGTGTGGTGGGATTGGGTTGTGTTATTGTACACGTTGTAACAATTCCACGTTCTGTGTGTTCAAATATTGGAAGAAATAACATGCACATCCCGCTACGCCATCACGTTGGGCCTTGCTCGGATTTATAACACAAATATACCTTTTTACCTTGTTCGTTTTGTGAACTCAAGTTTTCAAGTGAGAGATCTCCATAATCCCCTAAGCTCGGAATTTCACCAAACGTAGGATTGGAACAATCTACCGTGTTTGTTGTTTTAAGCAGAATTTGGGTGTGAAAGATAAACACGTGCATCTAAGAATTTCAAATAGAACATTTAGTGTAAACCAAAAGGCGTACACGATGTGGGGAGGGATGGGGCGTATAGATCCATGATTGTAACAACTACTATGTCAGTATGAAGTGACAAATGACAGCGTCGGCCACCAAAATGTTCTATGCTGTACAAAATGTTGTTAAAAAAATATAATCTCGTGGTTTTAAAATCCTCATCATCATCATTTTATCATAACTATTATAATAACTTTGAACAATCATCACAATATTTACAAATGGGGTATAAGGGAGACACGTTAGCGTCTAAAAGTGGACATTAGGGAGACATCGGGACTTAGGAAGACTTTTCGATGTCTCCCTAAGGTACCAGCTACCTTTTAAAGACATATTTTTACTGACCATTATTAGAAGACAGAGAATGCTCTCAATATGAACATATGTCAATTTCAAGTTCATTGGTTAGGAGGATGTTTAGAAATAGGTAAGTGAAATTTGTGCACGGCCCTATGGGAAAGTCTCCCTAAGGTCCCATCCTCGGTTATAAATAAAATAATTTGAACAATCATCATAATCATGATAATCATTCATTATAATCAGTATAATCATACGTGTACTAATCGAATGTTCACATAATTGCATAGAAATCGGAAAACTTACTCGGATTTATCAAAAACCAATTCCATAATCTAAACAGATTACTAACTTTCTAACAGAAACAGATATAATTGAATTCTAACCCTAAACATAACATTCCAGTTTCAGGGTGAAAACTGCCTTGAACCGAGGCAGTTAAACTAACATGTGATTGATACCTTCGTTTTCATGGCGATTTCATCTTCTTTTTTAATAGATTATTTTTGCAAACCCCACAACTTGGTGAAACACTAACAGATTATTACTGAGTCATTTGGTCTTGCTGAATCTCAGGCTCCTCTCAACAAACGATCGGTATTGATTTGAAGAAAATGAAACCTGACACATCTTCTCTTGTTTTAATCCTCCATCTGTCCTCCTCCTTTCTGTCTCCCGTTCCCAAACCCTCTAGAAACCGCTGCCACGTCTTCCTGTACCACCGTTACAGTCTACCCTGAACGGTTATCTGCGGTCACTCAGGGCCACCGTATCACCGGACCAGTATGCAAGGACGGAGGCCCTGGTGTGCGAGTTCGGTCGACCAGGAGGGCGTGGCGAGTACCTACAGGGCAAACTTCTGGAATATGCAGGGAGTACAGAGAATGAAGAGTCCAATTGGGTAAGTATTGTGATCGAGATATTAAGTTTTAGCATAATTATTGTCATTTGGGTGTGGCATTTGTCGATGTAGAAGATCACGAGCATGATGTTCGAAACGTCGATCACTTAATTATACTCACAAGAAGAGATATTTACATCCCGCTGGTGTATAGTTGTTATGGTTGTTGTCGTGGTCATGTTCTCTGTCCTTGATCTTATCTTTGCCCTGTCGTGATCTTTATCCATGTCATTGTCATTATCCATGTCATTGACCCTGTCCCTGTTCTTATATACTTGTATGTGTCCTTGTCCTTGTACATATCCTTGTCCTTATCCCTGCCTTTTTCATTTTCCCTATCCTTATACTTGCATATGTCCCTATCCTTGTCCATGTCCTTATCATTGTCCATGTAATTGACCCTGTCCCTGTCCTTATATCCTTGTCATTATCCCTGCCTTTTTCATTGTCCCTATCCTTATACTTGCATCTGTCCATTTCTTTGTCCTTATCATTATCACTGTCGTTGCCATTGTCCCTGTCCTTGTCCTGGTCTCTACTTGTATATGTCCCCGTCCTTGTCCATGTCCATGTCCTTGTGTCTGTCTCTGTCATTGTCATTGTCCCTGTTTCTGTCCTTGTCCTTGTCCTTGTTTCTTTCTGCTTCATGCAAATGTAGCTTGTTTCACCTTGCATAACACAAAGTTTTATACGACAACAGTCAAAGTAATCAAACCACAGAGTGGGATACAAATTAATCAACTGGGTCTCTTGAGACTAAGCAGAGAGTGTATGATGATGATTGTCATTCAAGTCGAGTGTCAATCCTGTTTGTTCTTGCATGCATTTATATATCTCTAGTCTAACCGATGGTGGATGGATGACATGTACTTGACCAATCACGTGCCACTTCCTCTCAACTCCAATCCCGGTATGGTCTTTCCCAAGCAGCTCTTCAGGGACGAGGGCCAGAGGCTGAGGTGAGTATTGCCTCCTGTTTCTATCTCTCCAAAAAAAAATGGAACAGATGGCCATGCTTGGGCCAAAGTGGTCCGTGACGTCACTGTCAGGTGCTGATGGGCTATTTTTAGATCCTGATTGGGGCAGTTTATTGTAAGTGTGACAGATGGTGTTTTTGTTCGATAGATCAGCGTAGAGTATAGTTGACACTCCTCTCATTGGGTGTCTATTGGGTCTGGTGTGATGTGGCGCCCCACTGTTAGTTTGATCGCGAAACGATCCTGATATATTTCAGGTTGAGAGATAGTGGCTGAGTGGAGTATATGGCGAAAATGTCAGTGAACTCACTGCCTTAGAATTAACCAAGGGTGCATTCGTTTAGCTCCCCCGGGTCGACACCAGTCAACCTCGTCCCCATTCTGTCTCTTGATTTGTGCGGCAAAACACGACCATTCCCAGTAAGGGCTGACCCGTGTTAGCTAAACGAATGCACTCCAAGAAAGTGTCACCAGAGGGAGAAAGCTACGGTGCTCCACCAGTGCCATTCCACATTCAGATAACCACAAATAGTTCATCTCGCCAAGTCGACTTTTGTAGTGGTAAAAGAAAAGTCTCAAGACGTTTAGTGAAAACGAGAAGTCGACTTATCCTAAGAATTTTTCTGCCAAGTCAACGAAGTAAATCTGAGTCGTCTTATCCTGATGAATAACCTCAGTTTTAGCAAGTCGTCTTACAAGGCAAACTATCAGGACAAGTCGACTTCCTTCTTTCAGTAAGTCGTCTTGTCGAGATAAATGATCAGGATATGTCGACTTCTGAGTTTTCACTTTAAAATCTTGTACGAATAGATTATCTCGATAAGTCGACTTTTATGGCTTAATAAGTGAAATGGCACTCGTGAACTCCGTAGAAAGCTGTATACTATGCCGACTTGAAAAAATATAACATATTTTTGTAGGATATGGAAATGGAAGCAAGGAAATTTCATTTTCATCAAAGGTTCAATTGTTCACCTCACGAAAGTGTTCACATTTTATGAGGATGAAGACAATCAGACTTAATTTACCGACACTGCATAGGCACTTTTAGGCAAAAGAGATAAAATTGAAACATGCCATTGGCCCAACAGATGAGTGCAATTCAGAATTGTCCCTTCAAACATAATTATAGGCATGATGTAATAATGACGTCAATCTAATTCTCTTATAGATTTGCAGCCAAGCTCATATCGGGAATCTTGGATTATAAGGTCATCATTGATGCGTAAGTGATGTTTTTTCTTTCTTTTCCGTCTACAACTGACCCTGGACATTTAAATTTGCTTTTCCTATTAAAATACAACATAGCACCCCCAACCAAAAAACACCCCCTCTTGAGTCTTGAGCATGCGAGGTCGATTTCACCAAACTCATCGTAACTTACTATCAATCGTAGGAGTTATAAATGCATTACAGCCCTATTTAGGATACGATGGTTTTATCCTTCGTAACTCACGTTACGATCGATCGTAAGGCTTCGTAAAATCGACTCCTGGGGTCGATTTCACCAAACTCTTCGTAACTTACTATCAATCGTAGGACTGTTGATGCATTGAAGCCCTACGTGGGATAAGCCCCCTACGATGGGTTATCCTTCGTAACTCGAGTTACGATCGATCGTAAGGCTTCGTGAAATCGGCTCCTGGATACATAATTATGCGCTGGTCTCTGGTCAATGAATATTATTGATTACCACTGAGCGAGCACGCTATACCTATTAATTTTATGAGATTATATCGTTTGCCTAATTTGGCAATAGGCCTAATATCGTACGTGGAGTCCACCTCGCTTGACGTAGGCCTTCTATAATGGTTGCTAGACCGCCCCTGCTTATTATGTTTGTGTTATTAATATTAAATGAGCCGCGTGCTTTAATTGCACGGGGGGTTTGTGGTTAGGCTTTTTCACAGTGGAAAATCATTCCGGTAGTTAATCAAGGTCAGTGGAATGTATGCGATTGCGTGCTGACATCATGACGGCCGGCGTATTGAAAATAGTGAGATTATACTGGTAACATGGCGCTTTCTTCGACGAACTTAAATATAACAAAAATCTCCCTGTTTCAAAGGGAGCATATGATTTGCAAAGATGTACGTTTTGGGCTGAATTTGGTACTTAAACAGAAGTGATGGTCTTAAACTTCCTTACAGACATTGTTTCATGTACCTTTTTTACGCTTTGTTCATCTGGATAGCAGAAATACGGCTGAAATAATCTTGCCCCCCTCCGAATCCTTCACCACGCTTTCGAAATGCTACTAAATCATTAGGACAAACAATCTTTTTAAAAGACACTTAATCATGATTTCCCTGGGAAAAACCCAGCATCTGAAGAACCAAGATTTCCCATGGTGACTGTTTGCACTGTTTATGAACTGTAGTGTTGAGTCCATTTTCTGTTTCAAACTCAATATTTTGTTAGGCCTTGCAAATCCTGTACGCTGCCTTTAATTCATATTTCCTCTCTTTTAATTGGGCCAGTTTTTTGTTCCTTTTTTTTTTATAATTGACTTTTAAGGAATTTAACATTTCTGGTAGCTTCGCCGGAAAAGAGAAACGTAATATCAAGATATAAGTTATCCCCTTTGATGTTGGCCCAAATGGATTTATTATCATAGTATTTGCCAGAACCAATATTTAAAGTGAAAGAATAATTTCCTCTGAAGGATATAATGGTGTCGTATTCGTGAGAACTACATTTGAAAAACGGACCAACTGATTTACTGGTTGTAGCCACGCAAATTGAGGACGAATATGGAATTAACTCGTTGAAAGCAATTTACCTGTACAAACAGTTGTTCCTTGTTTTCTTGAACAATGTGAACATTGATTTTGATTAAAAAATGTTCCACTGGTTATTTTTTTTATGAAATCGTCCAAACTGGGCCATCGGACTGAATGTCACGGTTCTTTCAGAAGTCGAAACAGTAGGATCAATCATGTATTATTACTTTGAATATAATAACCAGCGAATTTAAAGGTAGTATCATACTTTGGTTTTTGTCAAGGAAATGCACATTCATGGGCAAAAATATCAAGAAAGATACAGTAACAGTCATCTGTGAAATTTCCAGTCGCATACTTTGCCCACTTTTTGAGATCAAAACTGTTTTTTATAGTCTTTGATTTTACACTGTTCTGAATAAATACATCACTTCAAGCAGAACAGTTTTAACGGTATGTTTCTACCATCACCATCTTTATACCCTGTAAGTTATAGGTAAATTATGTGGAGATTACTGTTTCGGTATGCTACCAAAGTATGATACTACCTTTAAGCCATGACATCATGACACGAGTCGTTAGCCGTCGGCAGGAGATAATACTTAACTTTATTTCCAAGTTAAGCTAATTTTTTCATTGAAAAGTGAACAAAGAAAAACTGAGTGGAGCGGGATTCGAACCGGCGACCTCCTGAATACCGTACAGGCGCTCTACCAACTGAGCCATCTAGCCCTACGTTGGTGGTGACCCCAATAGTCAATAATCTTTATGGTCATGGCTTAAATTTATTCATGTACAAAATGTAGAATTATAATTCTCCCAGCCCAATGAATACGTACATACGGAAGATTGACAAAAAGTTTACTCGTGGTAATAATTATCAAGTTCTGTTATTTTCATTTTTCTTCAGACGGGCGCTTCCTGTCGATAGAGTGCGCCACCATAAGCCCGGCCAGCCCCTATGCATGGAGCAGTACTACCGGCTGTTTTCATCCTACCGGGTGCCCGGTGTAGTCAAAGATAATCTGGTCTCTCCATCCACTAGCGTCATGCCAGAACCGGAACACATTATAGTTATATGCAATAATCAGGTGAGATACGACATCCAGGCTCAGGCTCAGGCTCAGGCTCAGGCTCAGGCTCAGGCTCAGGCTCAGGCTCAGGCTCAGGCTCCAGCTCTGACATCCATATGCTAAAAATATAGGTTTTGGTTTTTCATTGAAGCTGAAATTTTTTCCTTTTCAAACCAAAGAATCTTCTTCAGAACCGCAGCCAAAAAGCCTATATTTTGATACCAGTTATTTCAGAATGGATTCACGAATTGGAGCCGGAGCCTGAGACGGAGCCTGAGCCTCCGTTTCATAAACGCCCATTCACTCAGTAGTTTGACACTGTCGTGGATGGTGTTACGACAAGGAGGATCCCAAATCTTGGGTCTAGCCAATGTAATTCTCGTACTTCCGTTACTGCACACTCTTTCGGTCTACCCTCGAGACGGGCCCATCACGGAGGCCTTCTCGGCCATGCCACTGACTCGACGCGTGGACATTTTCCACCGATAGAGGGCGTTGACTTGGACCTCTTGAGAGCCTGTGCTTACCAGGAAAAAATGCCAGTCGCTTAAGATCTTTCTGTTGCAACGTCACAGCCCTGAATTTTTGCCAGTCAAGATAGTTGAAACTATGGGGAGCCATTAGTGCAAAGTAACAACAGATGATCAATTTGCACAGTACAATCCAAAATATTAGACGTTTTGCAACATTCGGCCGTCCATATTAGCCAGAACGGTTTTGTTCATCAACAAAAGGAAGGTCTATATTATGAAATAATAGCTAAATGTCCCTATCTTTGTAGTTAATCTACAATAAAATGTCATTGTTTGTTTGAATCGACAGTTTTTTGTACTCGATGTCATTGTCAACTTCAAACGGTTAAGCGAACAAGATCTCCTGAGTCAGCTGAAGAGGATTGTCGACATGTCGGAGGAGAATCCCGAACCGCATGCCGTGGGACTTCTGTCGACAATGGACAGAGTCGAGTGGGCAATGGCGAGGAAGAGACTCATCAAAGGTCAGGCATTTTTAACCATTGTGTCGACAATCACCAATCATTGTGTCGATAGTCAATTATTATGTCGATAACCAACCATTGTGTCGACAACCAACCATTGTATCGACAACCAACCATTGTGTCGACTTGTTCTCTTCTTATTCTAGATAGTCTTAATCTCCAGGAGAATATGGGGCTGACATAACCTTTTCCATAGCATGTTTCATGATTTCTGTTTCTATTTTCGACTGGAAAAAGGCTGATGAAAAAAAGCCGAAGCACGTCACAGCGAGTTTTGTGCCAAACACACTAAGCCGTTACTCAAGGACACAAAGTAATATGGGACAGTTTTTTAATGACTTAAGTCAGTGCTGCAGATCTCATGCACGGCTGTTTTCCCCCACCGTAACTTTGCCAAATCTCGCCAAATTCCATTCATCAGAAAACGAAATTGCGATCTCCCTCAAAAAGACAATATGAGGCAGTGATGGTGAAGAATATTCTCATGCTGAACAGGTCAAACTTTCCCTTGGAACTGCTTTCAGATCACGCACGCGTTTTGTTATCCCATTCTGCCGATAGACTGTATACGTATTAAATTGTCATGAATTTACAATTATGTTCGTGTGTAAACACTTGGCTGTATAGAGCGTATCAGTCTGCAGCGGTGTTTCAGCAAGGCTGGTAAGGCTTAACCAAGGAGGAAGTACTAAACCATTTCACCGTCTTGGCCTTTAGAACCGGGGAAAAGAAGATCCCATTCCGTCCTCCCTTTAGCATGGATATTGTTGCTTCTTCGACAGATCAAAGTCAGTTCAATTTACCGAGTTGAAGACGGAAGACGAAGAAATATTCCTGGCCGCTCAAGTTTAATGTCATTATCCTGTCTGGGCTGGCAGAGCTATCGCTAGCACGAGGCGTCGCCTATCTGTTAATTTAGACTGTCTGCCGTGCAGAATTTACATACTCGTACTATCCTAACCTCCCACAATCCATTTTATTATTTTTGGGAATTTCTTCATCCTTTTTTTTTCATGCGAGGGTTATCGAGTTAAATAATCTGAAATAAGGCTATAAAGGTTCCATTGCAGGTATATAAGTAGCTCCCATTTAAACTATCGGTTGGGATTAGCGAACTGGCGCTGGGTGGCTCATGATGTTTGGATAGACGAGGGAGTTGCTGATTTTATTCATTTATTTTATTTATCTATTTATTTTATTTCAGTAAAGGTATTAAAGGTAGTATCATACTTTGGTAAGAAACCAAAACAGAAATGTTCACAGATTTACATATAACTTACAGGGTATGAAGATGGTGCTGGTAGAAACATACCGTAGAAATGTTTCCGCCTGAAATGGTGTATTTATCCAGAAATTAGGAAAACAACGATCGAAACATTTTGATCTTTTAAAAGGACATAAAAAATAATGTACATGGTGGATTATACTGTATGGTTGCATAATCATTATCACGACTGAGCAAAGTATCCCTTTATAGTCCAAATGAAGGGTATGCATTTTTAGTACTCGTGAAATTTATAATGTGTTTTGGTTTACCTCGCAGCAAGTTGTACCGCGTGAACCGGTGCATAATTATTGATAAGTGAATCCCGTGTCATGCTAAATGTGGAACTAAATATGAACAGCGAGCCGAGGTCTCTCTACTGGAGAGAGTAATGTAAGAGAGGGGCGAAATGGGGCGAGATAACAGGGGAAAAGGGGCAGGAGATATACAAGCCCAAAAGGTCAATGCATTGATGTGACAACTATATTATATAGTGTACTCGTAATGTTATAGTCGAGCTGTGATTCACCGAGCCAAGTGCTGGGGGTCGATTTCACCAAACTCATCGTAACTTATAACTTATACTTGTAACTTATTACTATCAATCGTAGGACTTATGGTGCATTGCAGCGTATGTAGAAAACGATGGGTTATATCTTTCGTAACTGGAGTTACGACCAATCGTAGGGGCTTCGTGAAATCGAGTGCTGGACCTGTGATTGGCTCTGTGAAAATGAGCCATAAGTCACACATTTGACAAACTGAGTTATTTATGAATGACGAGAAAGAGGTTAAAATACGTTCTATGTTTAAGGTCTGTAGCATTCTACATTATAGCTATACTAATTCTAAAACACAGAATGATCCTATAATTCTACAAACTCTTCACATGTTTCATTAACCATAACTATTAAACAGGCTGAGTGACATATGACTCATTTTCGCAGAGCGAGTCGCATATTACAATGATGAATCTCGCTTGTTTGTCTAAGAAAAACAAACATCCCTGTTAAGTTGGGTATACATGGAAATTAATATACATTGTGAACATTTTTTATAAAACAGCCAGTATAGAGCTAAAATCTGTAAGTGATAATTTAGACGAACGCAAACAACTATTTCCTTGATTCAAAATGAGAGCTCTTGACATTTTCCACGTGGTTCAAAACCAGTCGAGACGAATAATATTACAGTTTATCGGACAGAGAGATGAAAATTAAAAAGAAAAATCAAAAGGAGAAAGAAAATAAGAGTAGTGATGGTTATCTCAGATGACGTCCGTGCAGGAAAGATGAATTGCATTCAATTTCCATTTTATCTGCATTGGCAAGCATCGCTATACCACTTTACCCGTGACTCGCCCAATTCCACTCACTGATCGAATATGCCCATGGCAAGCTATATATTATAACGGTGGCAGACAAGATCCGGAAGTAACGAATATTAATCATCTCGTGACACGTTAGCTGCAGGCTCTCATCACTAGGTTGGGTTTTTCTTCTTTTTTTCATTCTATACTTGGCTGTTTTCAATCCGTGGGCGTTAACTTTACACCGGTGTGTATGCACTGCAGGAAAGGGCGGGAATTGAACGGAATGGGATTTTGTTTTCCGTCGTGGTTATTTTGTTATCTTTGCGGAGTTTGCTGGAGTGGCAATGGCGCTCTATGTGCAGTGCCTTTTAAAAGCTAACATTTCAATGAAGTTTTGGTAGTGATTTGATGGCCCACAGTACCTGTCTCTTTATCGACAGCAGAGGGCGCGCTCACTATAGCATTGTAGGTGAAAGTCTGATTTTGTTTACGATTTTAGTTATCGTGTGTTTGTGTGTCTGTTTTTTCTGCACACACATTATTGGCGCGGATATAGCCGGCCTTTATCCATGACATTTTGTGCACAAAATGTTGATATATTGCAAACTGTCCAACAATTCATTTCACATAATCGTGTCTGTTTTGCGAAAGGGTGTCTTAGAAAAAACGCAACACTGTATCGGGAACTATTATGTTAAATTAAACTGTTTTATCACTTCAAGATTCAGTCATTTGATACAACCAGATTTCGGCTATCACCATGCAGAATTTAAGCAAAATCGGGCTGGAATTAGCGAAAATATGACCAATTGAAAGAGTACTCTTTAAAAACAAATTTTCATTATTCCGGAATAAGTGGCCAATACACACATAATGTGTCTGAAAGAAAGATGAAAATCTTGAGGTTGGGTGATTCAGTCTTAGTTTTTCCCTTCAATTTCAGTCAAATTTTTCTCAAATTCTACATGGTGACACCCAATACATGGCTGTATCACATATCTGAATCTTGAAGTGATTAACAGTTTAATTTTAATATAATGGTTCTCGACACAAAGTGTTGCGTTTTGTTTTTGGAACACCCTGTATACGGTTTATACGCCTGATGGAAACCGTTTCGCAATACGGTGCATTGGACCGCCCATACCAATTAAAAGAAGTTGAACGTCCGCGGCAACTCCTCCACACCCGAAAGAACCTTTCTCCTTTTTCCCATGAGCCATTCGCATTAAATGCACTGTCGATCCTACAATAATAATTGCATGTTATCTCCGCTATCCAAAGCCTGAAATAGGCCTATCACTTGCCTTTCCTTGAAATGAATAATAAAACGGAGTTCGTTTGGTGGAAGAATCATGAAATGCCAGCAGTAATGACCCAATGAAGCATTTTTGTAGTCGGTCGTTTGGCGGGAAAGTATGGGGATCATCATGATTTTTGTTTTGATAATTATTATCGTACGGTTGAATGGTTTTCAAACAAACGATTCGTCTAAAATTATGCTCCTCCGTTGGGAGAACGACCCTTGAGATAAGACTACGAATGCCTGTCGTGAGTGTACATTAGTTACAGCGATTGGCAAGTTAATGAGCTTATACATGCACCAAAAATGTATTCATTAGAAACAGTGATAGATTTTTAGACAAAATATTAAGATGTGAATCCATTTAATCATCAGGTAAATTATGACCTTGTAGCCTCCGATACAGGCTTGACCATCTAGAAAATTGCCATACTTACCAAATTGCCTCTCTCAAAGCTCAGCTCAGGCTCAGGCTCAGGCTCCGGCTCCGGCTCCGGCTCCGGCTCCGGCTCCGGCTCCGGCTCCGGCTCCGGCTCCGGCTCTGGCTCCATTTCGTGAATCCATTCTATAATAACAGGTATCAAAATAGAGGCTTTTGGCTGCGGTTCAGAAGTAGATTCTCTGGTTTGAAAAAGAAAACAGAGCTTCGGCTTCAATGAAAAACAACAACCTATATTTTCAGCATTATGAATTCAGCATGAGCCTGAGCCGAGCTTGGAGGGAGGCCCCAGGCAGAATATGAAGCAAGATCGGTGAGAGTGAAGTGAGCCCTCTAGTGTCGACCATAATGTCAGGGAAATTTGGTTTGAGGGCCTTTTACGAAATGAGGCTTGAGGCTAGGCTTGGGATTTATTTTGCTATGCCGCCATTTTGTGTCCTAAATGAAATGAAGGGCTTGAGATACATGGCGAAGCTGGAGCCTTTCTTCGGCTTCGTCATGTGGCCCAATCCCCACATTTCGTTTGGGGACCTCCGTCAAATGGAAGTATACCAAGCCTATAACCTCAAGCCAGGGGCCTATTTCATAGATCTGCTCAAGCACAAAAATTGCTTAAGCATGAAAAGTCTTCATTGATCAAACAGGATTACCAACCAAATTATTATGTGATGTTTTTACTTTTTGACTGGTGTTTTGGCTGGCATACTGATTTTATTAACCAAGGTTTGTGGTGCTTTAACAGTAGTGTCATACTTTGGTAGCATACCGAAACAGACATCTTTAAAGATTTACTTATAACTTACAGGGTATAAAGATGGTGATGGTAGAAACATGTGTGCATGAAATGCTATATTTATCCATAAAAGAGTAAAATCAGTGACCACAATTATTTTTGATCTTTTAAAGATCAATAATAAAAGAGAAAAGACTTAAGAAATACTGTGGCCGTTTTTCACTGTTTTCTCAAAAAGTGGGCACCGTATGGGACTGACATTTTCACAGATGACTGCATGTTACTGTGTCTTCCTTGATATTTTTGCCAATGAATCTGTATTTCTTTGACAAAATCCAAGACTCGCCCTCTGTTCCCTACTTACTCTTTCTTCCTTCGTTCGTTTTTTACTTTTGCTCTCCATTCTAAAGACTCTACCAACCGGGACTCGCTAGATATGATCGAGCGCTGCATATTCGTGCTGTGTCTCGACGCCAACATGGGCCACCCACCAGCCGAGGTGGGTAAGCCCATGGATGCCGACGATGAACCGCTGGCCCATCAGATGCTACACGGGGGCGGAACCACTCTCAACAGCGGTAACAGGTGGTTCGACAAAACTATGCAGGTAGGTATACACTGACCCGACGGCGCGAATATGGAGGTAAAAAATACCCGCCATTACTGGTGTGTCCCCGCCCGTATTTTGTCCGACAATTAAAGAATTTACGTCCGCCGCACTTTATACATGCAGGGTGTACGTCACCTAATCGTGGGACGTACACCCTGCAATTATAGAATGCGGCGGACGTAAATTCTTTTGTTGCCGGACAAAATACGGGCGGGGACACTGCAGTAATGGCGGGTATTTTTTACCTCCATGTTCGCGCCGTCGGATCGGTGTATAGGGCGTGGCTGTTAGCCCTCTACGGAAGCTCAGTGTATAATTCATTCCATAGCTCACGATAAATAAAATAACGAATGCTGGGTGACAATTCAGCGTTTAAGATGCATATAGCTGTGTTGAAAAACAAATTAATACAATGAATAAAATCAGAAGAGCATGAGAAAATTGCTGGTTTTTTTGGCTAGGTTTCTTGCAACTGGTATCGTCTAAATACACAGGGAATAACAGTTTTAAGGCAGGTGTATTGATTTGTCCCGGCTGCTCAGCGACAGGGGGACTTTTGTCCACAAGGGAGGATGTACATCTAGAAGTGACTGACCAGCGTCTCTATAAAACAAAACAAAAACATCTTCAATTCATAGAACTCGGTCAGCACCACCGGACAGTCCGTTATATACGTTGCGCACCTTGAAACAGTAATTAACGCTGAGGTGCTGCAATATACTGGCCTCCTTTAGGGTTGAACGTGTTGAATCGAACCCCTGTCCGTTCAAATTAAACCGCGTCACGTCTCAACCAGGGGCAAGGTTGGGTCCACAATTCAGTTATCGCTTCCCTGTTGCCAGTTTTTCAAGTGACCTCAGGTGGCTGCTTGCTTGCCTTCCTTATGCCGCTCGGCAATTTTTTCGTCAGAAAATTACCTTCCCTTCGTTCCACCAACGACTTTCCACCCCTCTCGTCCTCCTCCGAAAAAAAAAACGACTTGGAAGTAAGATAAAGAACCCCGTTCTTCCCACATTTGGCAATTCGGACAAATCAAGAGTGATTTATTCAATTTTCCGCCTCGCTCTCTGGCTAATATTTTAATCAGCTTAGTGAATGAAGCGTTCGATGAGAGGTGTGTGCCAATCTTGGAGGGAAGAAGTGGATAGGAGAGGAAAAGGTAGCCATGATGTTGACTTTATTTGCCCCCTTCCCAAATCTAGCCATCGGCTTTTGACCGCAGGACTAGACTCCGTGCCTTCCGACTTGTGCGCCCACTTGAATACATACACCAGAGCTGACAAACAGAGACTCACTAGGCCGGGGGCTCGGGCGCAGGCTGTGGAGTGCGGGGCCTGAACTTCGGCACGCGCGGCGGTCGACACCCTGCGATGGCCGGTGCGCTCACGCAAACATCCAAGGGGAAAGAAAATTATTAAATCAACCCTCTCCTTGCAGGCCAAGTGTGGTTCAAGTCATTGTTTTTGTGTGTTCAGGGAACTCGTTGTTGTTTATACTGTTCAGATACAATGTAGCCTCTCTCTCTGAAGCAGAGTGTACACTGTCACCATTTTCGGCAACATTTTCGGTAACATGTTTCCAAGTAATAGGGCAACACACCCAATAGGCAACACGACTTTGGGCCATGTGAACAATAACACAACATTTGGCCAACATGTTACCGAGATGTTGCTGCGACATGTTTTTGCTCGTTTATCGAACTTGTTTTGCTCTGTGTACACTGACAACATTTTTAGCAACAGCGTACCAGGGCAACATGTTACCGATATTGTTACCGAAAATGTTGACAGCGCTAGTGTATACACTCTGCTTTTGTTGGAAACCTTGTGGGAAGTTATTAACATTCGTTACAGATTCACCATTGAAGTTCACGACCGCAGCATTGTTCAGTAAAAAATAATGATTACATCGGAGAAGCTCAGGATTAATCCCGGTCGTATAGGACTACCGTGTTCGTTTGGGAGTAGTAGGCCGGGCGGCTGCGCCGGCTAGAGGGTGCATCCTGCCGGTAGAGCCGGTGCGGTCGAGCCGGATCATCACCGCGGCAATTGGGTACTTGTCTCAATTAATCATACCGAGGAATCGTATGCATTTGCAAACATTTGGGCTGTAGCCAGCCAGCCAACACGGCCACGAGCGTGATCACACTCACAGATAGGGAATCAAGAAAGGTAATTTAGTGGGGGCTTTTTCCTTCTTTCCAGGCTTAAATCTGCCGACTCGACGCCAACGTAAAAGTATTTACGGGAAAAGGTCAGGGGAGGTCATTGCAAAGCCGGCCGAGCTAGGATCGACCAGGATTTTTCCTTCTTTCAGGAACAGGATATGCCTGGAAAATCATAGATGCTATTAGATCAGTGTTCCCAAGCTATGTGCCTCATAATCTGTGGACGGGATTCCGCACGGCGAATGTTTGCCAACAAAATGAAGGACAAATTTGGTTAGTTCTGGCTCGGTGTGAATAATCTTCTCGGCTGGCGACACGATGTATTATAAAATGCATCCCAGCGTTTGGTTAATCTTAAAAACACAAACATGCGCACATTCCTTTTTCAGTTCATTTGATAACTTGAGAATCAGAAGTGTTGATACGGCCTTAGCATGCCCACAGGGGCCATTTGCATGGAGCTGCTAAGCACATCCAAAATTGCTTAGCACAAAAATGTCTTGCCCAATATAAAAAACAAACCACCATTAAAAATTCAATTCGATATTCATGGTCAGCGAACAACAGCCAAAGAACAATCACAAATGATACACAACACATGGAAATTTAGTTGTTATCTGTTTTTGTGGATAAATTTCAAGGTAAGCAAATTTCTGTGCTAAGCAGGGCCGAGAAATTGGCCCCAGGTGTACACTTAGCCTCCGTCATAATAATTCGTCCTACTTTCAGACGGAAAAGGTTACTATAGCAACACTATTTCTCTTTTTGTCCGTCTGCAGTTTATCATTGGAGACGATGGAACGTGTGGACTCAATTACGAACATTCGCCGTCAGAGGGCGTCGCAGTCGTTCAGCTGGTGGAACATTTACTCAGATACATGTAAGCATTCATATACTGTAGACCGTTTCGCAAGCAGAGAAACCGGAAGTTTACAGTAAAGGTATATTGCGAAATGCATTGTGGGACCGTTTGCGATAAAAGAAAATATCATAGGCCGGCTTTATATCCGCGAAATGGTCTCAATTACATTAACATTTACTAAATTGCCATTCGAACCCAGGTTTGTGACTAAGCTTGGGATTTATTTCGCTTACCGCCATTTGAGGCTCACAAAACGAAACAAAGGGATTGGGTCACATAACATGACGAAGCCGAAGAAAGGCTCCAGCTTCGCCATGCATGTATCTACCTCAACCCCTTCACTTTTAGGACACAAAATGGCGTTATAGCAACTATTAATCTCAAGCCTGAATGGGCTTAAACCTCATTCCGTAAAGGTGGCCACTGACTAAGGACGTCTCCCAATCTGACTGCGACCGCAAATCACACACAAGTCTATGGAAATGGCTGCAGTCACTGGCTAGTGGCTGCCAAAGGTACATGCGTAATTTGCAGCTGCAGCTAGAGAATTGGGAGACGGCCTATTGGTTGAGTTGGTCTATTGGCGTACTTTGACTGATTGTGTTATCCGTACATACAGTGACTCGGAGACGCACAAGCGGAAGTTGACCAGGGCGCAGTCCATCTGCGAGCTGCCCTGCCCCCGGGTCCTCAGGTGGAAACTGTCGGCAGACACCATCCAGGACATCGCCGTTGCCAAGATGCACATGGACAGGTAGGTGAAGTAGAAGCAACCAGCCAAACACATGATCACCGTGTTGTGGTGGCATGTCAGTTTTTGTATGGAGTTGGGCAAAATGATGGGTATGGGTCCATCTCGTGCATCATTCATTGCTACTTGCTAACAACGCCTCCACCACGAGAGGGCGCTACAACGACAACACGCTGTGTCGCGTTGCTTGTCAGCCAACTTTCACTAGACCCAGTTTAACTCTTTAAAGGGGGTTTACGAAACGGAGGCTCAGGCTCAAGCTCTGGCTCTGTCATCATTATGCTGAAAATATAGGTTGTGGTTTTTCATTGAAGCTGAATCTCTGTTTTCCTTTTCAAACCAGAGAATCTATATTCGAACTGGCCGCCAAAAGCCTCTATTTTGATACCCGTTCATTATTTTAGAATGGATTCACGAAATGGAGTTTGAGTCTGAGCCTGAGTCTGAGCCTGAGCATGAGCATGAGCATGAGCATGAGCATGAGCATGAGCATGAGCATGAGCATGAGCATGAGCATGAGCCTGTACCTGAGCCTGAGCCTGAGCCTGTACCTGAGCCTGAGCCTGAGCCTGTACCTGAGCCTGAGCCTGAGCCTGAGCCTGAGCCCGAGCCATGAGCCCTAGCCTCTGTTTTGTAAACCCAGACAGTCTCCAATTCACTTTGATCCCGTCCGTTCCAAACCTTTGTGCTTCTGACTGACTCCGTGCGATTCAGTTTGAAACCCAAATACCACGCCCCGATCTCGAGATTGATTTTTGCTTCTTCTTTTTATTCGACAGTCTTGTGGATGATTTTGACCTGAAGTTGCTCCGGTATACAAAGTACGGGAAAGGATTTCCCAAATCACAGAACATGAGTCCTGATGCGTTTATCCAAATTGCACTCCAGTTTACCTACTTCAGGTAAGATGTGGAAAAATCTGTCTTCATCACCCTTTTCAATACTCGACCAACCACCGCACTAAGCCTTGAAGGCGTTTCTGAAACCAACCACGCCTCTTTTTTTGGCTCTATCGGCAGGATTTATGGTCACCTGACGTCCACGTACGAGAGCGCCTCCACGCGGCGGTTTCTGGAGGGTCGAGTGGACAATATTCGAGCTGCTACGGTCCAGGCACTTGAGTTTGCCCGCTCCATGGTCGGTGACCGCCCAGCTACGGTGAGCAAGGGATATCATGCCCACAATTATATTAGTCTTGTGAATAATTTTACCTGTTTATTTCATTCAAATCTGAAATAATATCCTTCTTTCTCTCTTGGTATTATGTTATGATAAGCTGCATCAAATCTCACAGCGAAGTATTAAATGATAGCTGATGTTTGATGATGTTTAAATCTTTGAAAAATGAACAGAGAAAAAATGACTGGTTCGCCTTTTTTCACTTTTCCCTTGCGGTTATTTGAAGATTATGTTTAAAGGTACTATCATACTTTGGTAAGAAACCAAAACAGAAATGTTCACAGATTTACGTATAGCTTACAGGGAATGAAGATTGTGCTGGTAGAAACATATATACCGTTAAATTGTTCAGCCTGAAATTTGTTTTAATCCAGAAATGAGTAAAACAACGACCGAAAATCTTTTAAAAGATCAAAAAGATTTAAGACATAATGTGGTTGTTTTTTACTGTGTTCTCAAAAAGTTGGCACCGTATGGGACTGAAATTTTCACAGATGACTGTTACTGTTTCTGTCTTGATATTTTTGCTCATGAATCTGTATTTCTTTGATAAAAACCAAAGTATGATATTACCTTTAAATCCTGTTTATTGTTGATGATTGTGTCGGTAGGAGCAAGAAAAGATGGAACTGCTTAGAGCTGCCATACAGCAACAGACAGACATATGCATCACGGTGAGTAGGCTACACAATCTCTCTTCCAGGGATGAGGTTTCTCAGATTAAAATCTGATTTCATTTTTTTTTGTTTTTAGATTTCAGATTTTTGTTCCTCACAGAATGTGTACACAAGTATAGGAGATGTTCAGTTTTCAGACTTTTTTATACTCCCTGTTAGCTGTTTTCAGACATTTTTATCATCGGTCAGTCTCATCCCACGGTATTCTCATTTCTCAATTTACCGGCATGAAAGACCAGCAGCCACTGAATCTAGCCCGCGACCGTACTCCGACTTGTGCTCGGACCGACCGAGCAGCGGCTCGCAAAGCGGCAGGGCAGGATCATAGAATGGCCCCATCGGAGTGCACACAACTCAATACCAAAGCAAAATCCGTGCTTATCAGAAACCAATGATGGCATCGTTTTTTCTAAGTTTGAAAAATGTTTTTATAATTATGAATGGAAGGCCCAGTCTTCACAATTCCGGTTTTCTGTTATTCGGTTAGCAATTGTCCAAACGGATATTTCATTATTGATTGTTACATTTAAACGCATAATACAGGATTGGTAAAGGTGACAGAACAGCTGCGGTCTGTTCATATTTTGATTTAACATGGAATAAAACCAAACCTGTGAAATGTTCAGCTCATGTCATCATTGGAAACGGAAGAAAACAGTGATAAAGGCTTACGGTATTTTCAAATCTATTCTCAAGAGTTTTGATCTTACCCCGAGATCAAAACTGTTTTCGGTCTCTGTTTGACTACTTTCTGGATAAATACAGCGTTTCAACCGAAAATATTTTAATGGTATGTTTCTACCAGCATCATCCTGAACGTTACATGTAAATCTCTGAATATTTATGTTTGGGTATGTTACCAATCCTTTAAGCATTTTAAACTGATACCCGATGTAAACATTCACGAGAGAGGGCGTGCTTCTTTTTTGCAGAATATTCTGGGACAGGGCTTCGATTGCCACCTTCTCGGATTACGCGAACTCTCGCGAGAACTCAACGAGCCTATGCCGGACATCTTCACCGACGAATCGTATCGTATGAGCAACTACTTCAATCTAAGCACCAGTCAGGTACGATGTGATTTCATTAATTGTTATTAATTAATCATTAATTAATAGACCTTTCTTTTGATTTCAAACATTGGCTCGTGTTGGCATGTGCGGCCAAATTTTTCAAAATAGTTTCGTCTTTTCGACAGACGGCGTGACCAAATTCAACATTTTTATACAAACTTTCTATAGCTGTAAAAAACATATACCATCATTGCTTGTGTTGTTTCCATTACATTCAGTAATATCTTTCAATTTTTATGAAACGTTGTTTACAAACTGTGTTAAAATTGTGGAAATGTTTTATGTCCGGCTTTGATGGCACTCCATGGTTTCTCTCCATGTTTTTACAACGGCGATTTTGCCTTTTTGTTATTAGGTACTGACTAAATTGGATACGTTTATGTGTTATGGTGCCGTGGTACCAGACGGCTACGGTGCCGCCTACAATCCACACGAGGACTACATCCTCTTTGCCATAGCATCCTGGAAAAGGTGCCCCACCACGTCCTCTGAAGTCTTCCGTGATAAGCTCTTCAAGAGTTTGAATGATATGCATGCATTATGTGAACACGACACTCTCAACAATAACAACAACAACCACATCGTCAAATAGAGAAAACAAATAATATTAATTGTATAGAGAATATATATACATCCATGCTGCGACTGCGTAAACGTTGTTTATCGAGTTGACAGGGACTAACTCGATATCACCGGTTGGTGGCGCTCCAATGTTACCAAGGTAACTCAAATGTATGAATGTCGTGAAAGACAGAAAAATAGCCAGACACATCTCCATAGCAATACAAAATGGTAAATTCCTACTTTATGAAGAAAAAATTGGCATGCTTTGCAAAATGTTGTGCTTAAAGGGCGTGTACAACGTTGGTAAAGGTAACAGAACAGCACTCATACTTTGTCTGATCCAGCATGTACATGAAATGATGATCCTGTGAAAATGTGAGCTCAATCGGACATCTGAGTCCCGAGAAAATGTCTGTTTTGGTTTGTTACCAATGTTATACATGACCTTTAAGAAACTCTCTGAAAATATTATGGCCTTATGTTATATGAAAGAGCGTCACATTTGCAGAATGACTTAGAACGTGTCAACACGAGATACACAATCGGTACGCATGACTTACAGCAGCTTATAACTATAGTACGTACCAAAAAAAATGAAGAAGAAACGACTATCGGGTCAAACCCGAGGCATTTCTTTAGTGTCTGTTTGTTGATAAATAGTGTTATTTTCCATATTTCCTCAAAGAAAATAGCGCAATACAAACGGGATATAGGCCATGACATTTTCACTGGCTATTTTATTTAGATTATTTTATTATTATTATAGGATTTTATATATCGCTGCGGTCATACCTTCACAGTGAGACTGGTTAACCCTGACTTGGAATATTTTTGTTTATAAAAAGAAGGCAAATTTGATTATTATGAAGCAGCTGGGCTTACCAATCGCACTGCTATTTCTTAGTTAAAGGTAGTATCATATTTTGGTAAGAAACCAAAACAGAAATGTTCACAGATTTACGTATAACTTGCAGGGTATGAAGATAGTGGTAGAAACATGCCGTTAAAATGTTTCCAACTGAAATGGTGTATTTATCCAGAAATTAGTAAAACAACGACCGAAATCTTTTTGATCTTTTAAAAGATCAAAATTAAAGGGAAAAGACTTAAGAAATACTGTGGCAGTTTTTCACTGTTTCTCAAAAAGTGGGCACCGTATGGGACTGAAATTTTAATAGATACCTATTACTGTATCTGTCTTGATATTTTCGCCCATGAATCTGCATTTCTTTGACAAAGAACAAAGTATGATATTACCTTTAAGGGTTGTTCATATTGACAAACTGGATGCATGTACTTTGGTACGGAGGCTTTGGAGTCGGATATATGTGGGTCCAAGGTCATGAATATGCAACATTTTTGCACAATAACATTAATTACATGACCTATGTTCGTTTATGCAAATACAATGGAACTTGAATGACCATGGCAAAGTAGGGGTATAGTAACCACCACGTGGCCTAGTTGTAACGGTGTGGATATGGAGGCGTCCATTTTGGCTTTGTTCGGGGGTAGCCGGCCTATGGGATTATGTGCATAAAAACTTGTGATTACTTGTCCAGCATCCGCTTCGTGACCAGACATGAAATGGTGTCAGAAGTGGGATACGAACCTATGAAAAGCTCCTATGTTCTACAATGTTCGGCTACGGCTGCCGATAATACACACGCTCCTATGGCAGCCAGTCAAGTTTTTTATGTGCAGCCACAGCCAGAGCTGTGCTTGGACAAATGTAGTCCATTAGGTTTTTCCTTTTTTTTTTTTTCAGTATTGGTTTTCACGACCACTTCTTGTAGGTTTTACCTCACACGCAATCAACGTGTCGAATGAGAGAGTATACCCCATCCCACCATGACAGAAACCCAGTGTATTATAGTCTTGCTTCAATATTTTGTGTGAGTGTGTGCGTGTGTGGCAGAGGATTTTACTCGTTAAAAAATTAAATATTAATAAGAAAACTGACTTTAGAGTTCAGTTCACTCTTCAGCAGTCTGACTTAGTTGAAGGTAAAAACCAAAGATTTAAACAAAGGTAGCGTTGATAAACACAAAAAATGACAAGTTTCCCCCCTACAGTTTGTGTTCCCTTCGTAGAATATTTTCAAGACTCGAACTTTCATTATTAAGTGTGGCTTGAGGGATCAAACAAATGTGTTAAAAGGGGGAAACTAATTTATCAGTTTGAAGGTGGAAAGAAAAAATCCAAGTGAATATGTGTAAGCGCATTCCTGGATAAATCATCATATCAACTGTATAGCAGAACGAGAGGCTGGAATTAAGCCTACGCATCGGACTACGTATATGCAAACGGGGCTAACGTATAGAACTTAATTCAGAACACCATTTTCAAAATGTCCCAATGCTTTTTACAATGCATTCCCTTTTTGATGATTTCCTTTTTTCAAGCCGCTTATAAAATGAAGTTGATGTGCTGAAAATCTCAGCCTCGCATTAAGGGTGCATTCGTTTAGCTCCCCTGGGTCGACACCAGTCAACCTCGTCCCCATTCTCTCGCTTGTTTTGTGCAGCAAAACACGACCATTCCCAGTAAGGGCTGACCCGTATTAGCTAAACGAATGCACCACAAAAAAGAAAAAATAACAACAAGGTACTAGACACTATTGGACAATATGCTTATCTCATTTTTAAGTATGGCAGTTTTTGTTCAATTTCAAGGATAGCGCCACCATATTTTGTCCATAAAAGTTTCACTGTCGGTTGGAAAAGTCACTCTATTTAATCATTCTTTGATCAGTGAATGGGGGTCTAGTGGGGAAACCACCATGCTGTTTTGCATAATTTCAGAGTAAATTTTTATCTTTTAACAATACTTTAGAAAACAATAATGTGCAATAATAAACTGTGAATAATGACTCTGTCTATATTAAAATTATAACAAAATATTTATTGTAGTATAATCAAAATATTTATGTATAACAATAACAAATTATTAATATTGTAAAATAAAAATTATTATTTATGACGTTATGCCATTGTCAGTTGATTGATTGTCATTCTAATTTCATGACAAGTAAAACAAACAATTTTAACAAATTAATATAAATATTTGGAGTGTTTGCAGTATGAAACCAAAAATAGAGTTATTTTCAATCTAAAATCTGATGTACTTTAATTTATTCATTTTTGTTAAGGTCACATGGTTTATTTCAATTGTTTTATGCATAATTTATATTATATCATCTTCAATATGCATTAAGTTTTGGTCCAATAATTATACTGGATCTTATTTTCGTCAAGTGAAGTATTTTCACCCACATGACTGCAATCCCAATTTGGGATATGGCTTATGAATCGTTCCTGGTTAAAGGTTTACTGTAATCAAAACACATATGAAGTTAGATATATCTTTATTGTTATAAAACTCAGCCTGTCTATCATTGTTTGTGCTAAAAAATATTGCATATAGAAAAAGGAGGTATTTTAGACCCATAATCTAGCACCCCACTTTCCGCGACGAAAGCCCTTGCTTACGTCACATGCAGAACACCACGCAGTATACTGTGTGGCGAGCCTATATCAGTTCTGTAGGTAACGTCACACGCCATTGTTGCGTGGATCGGTTCCAAGGGGGACTTTTTGTGGGGCATACATGTACTGATTTTGTAACTTTTGGTCAAAATTAAGCACTTACAAAAAATATAAATTTATATAGTCATTATTAATTATGTATTAAGCAATAATTTTTAAAGCACTTTCATTCCTTTTCTCAAATTTGATTACAGTAAACCTTTAAAACAGTGATCAAATAAACCTCTTCTGTAGCTATACGGTTTAATACACGGCGGTGAAATAACTCTAATAGTATACGACTATTAAGCACAATCCACACCTTTACGATAATTTATTACGATTTCTTGTGGACATTGTTGTAACATTTTGCCACCACTGGTTTCGGTTCACACTTAAAACCTATTGTGTCTGGATACTCTGGGATTAAAGGTAACATCATACTTTGGTAGCATACCGAAACAGAAATCGTCACAGATTTACCTATAACTTACAGGGTATACAGATGGTGATGGTAGAAACATTTCCTTTAAACTTTGTCTGCCTGAAATGCTGTTTTTGTCAAGAAAAGAGTAAAACCAACTGACCAAAAACAATTCACCAAACAGTTTTGATCTTCCTAAGATCAAAATAGCTGTGCGAAGATTTAAAAAAATATCGTGGGCGTTTTTCTCTGTTTTCACTGTCACAAATTGGACACCGTATGGGACTGAAATTTTCACTTCACAGATGACTGTTATTGTATCTGTCTTGATATTTTTGCCCATGAATCTGCATTTCTTTGACAAAAACCAAAGTATGATATTACCTTTAATGGGATATAGTTATGTCTTGTTCACTTATGGAGCTCGGGAGTCAATTTTGGTTTGAAATTTATTCCACTTGCACAAAATAATAGCAAGTCCGCAGTTATAATAATGTATGTTTTGTTTTAAATGATCGTGATTATTTTGAATTCAAAGCAGCCGCCAAAATTCTTCGATCTATGCTTGTAATGCAATAATAAAAATAGTAAAAATGACAGTCGTTGAAGTTGTTTCTGAACAATTTAGTAATTATTGCGATTCTAAATCTTTGGCCCCGTTTTACCAAAACCTCTGCATTGGCTCTGGCTGCGGCTCATTGTCTTATATGATTATTACTGTTTTTGAAACGACAGGTATATTAGAAAATAGAGGCTTTGGCTATGGTTGGGATAATGAGACACAGTCGGAGCCGGAGCCTTTTAGTCGAAATTTGGAAAGGCTTAAAATGGCTGGAACATTGCTCCAGCGGACGGGTGCAGTTTATTGTGTAACAATTGAAACAGTGCCAAAAACTCTCTATTGCACATTACAATCACTGTATAACGAACTTGCCGGGTGAAACGAATACCTTGTGTTTCCAAGTTAACCTCTTCACTGAATTTGGGTCACGCTTTAAAGTCATGCTTCTATAAGTATGAAGTTTACATTGTAACAATGTGCCTATAATGCTTTTGGGATGCTTTTCAACAAAAATGAATCACATGTACAACAATGGAAACCGTTATTGCCGTTGGACTCCAGCAAATTGCCGCACCCTGAGAATTTGGGTCACGCTTTAAAGTAATGCCTCTACAAATATGAAGTTTACATTGTAACAATGTGCCTATAATGCTTTTGGGATGCTTTTCAACAAAAATGAATCACAATAGAGCAATGGAAACAGTTATTGCCGTTGGACTCCAGCAAATTGCCACACTCTGAGAAACCGGTAGCAGACGACGATCCTTGGGGACCGTAGACTGGGTCCGATACGGGCTTCCGGAGCTACGGCTAGGTCTGTTGTCTAGGTGTCACCACGTATTTTCAATGGAGCGAAGACCTAGACCTAGCTCTATAGACAACAGATTCGGATGCAGCCTGTGGGCGTTTTCGAAACGGAGGCTCAGGCTCCGTTTCAGGCTCAGGCTCCATTTCGTGAATCCATTCTAACACAATAGGCATCAAAATAGAGACTTTTGGCTGCGGTTCTGAAGTAGATTCTCTAGTTTGAAAAGGAAAACAGAGTTTCAGCTTCAATGATAAACCACAACCTTTATTTTCAGCATATGGATGTCAGAGCTGGAGCCTGAGCCCGAGCCTAAGCCTCCGTTTCGAAAACGCCCTATGACTGGGTTGGTGGTGGCTCAGTAACTGAGACATCAAGATCAAGCCGAAAGTAATCGCGACGTGCATGGGGAAGATCTAGCATCCCATGCATAGTATAGCATGGTTTGAGTTCTACCTGGCAAAGTTTCCCTTAAAAATCCCCTTGTCGGTATAACATTATTGTAAATTATTTTACAACAAGGACGATGGTGGCTGTGTGAAGGCTAACGACCAGCTTGAGTGCCAAATAATCGCCCACGTAGCTCGCTATTCAAGTGTCATAATTTTTCCAATCAGCTAGCGGGATTAACAGAATTTCTCATCAGCAGTATATCCCCATAGGATTTAAGGTATTAGTTTTTTCACACTTCACATTAATGTTTTCTGCCATTTAGCTTCTCGCCGCGGTGTTTGTTTGTTAGTCGGGGTATTTGTTTGTTTCTTTTTTTTGTCTGTGTTTGGCAAAGACATACGGAGGTTATAATTACAAGTACTGGTTTTGAATAAAATTTTTATAATTGCATCCGCTCGTATGACCTCTAACAGTGCAAACTAAAGTTGTATTGTTTATGATTATTGTCTGACATTGACAGACACACACTCAGCTATAATTAGTTGGATTAGTTCGTGGCGTCGCAATTTGACACTTAATTACGCTAAATACAAAAACACATCATTATGACAAACCTCGAAGTAGCTACTTCAATTATTTTTAATGCTGGTATATGATTATGCCGTGACGGATGGAGAGTGCTTGGTGTGCGTGGTGTGGGTGTGTATGTGTGGAGAACCAACGTAAGACGGACCGGGCTAAAGGGCAAGGCTCGACAAATTTGGGATTCGTTTCCGGCAATCAAGTCCGTCTAAATACAAAATAAACACACTTTTGCGACAAACTCCGAAGTGGCTACTTTAATCATTTTTAATGCTGGTATATGATTATCCCGTGACTGATAGAGAGTACGTTGTGTGTGAGGATACGAAACGTGAAACGGACCGGGTTATAAAAAGGACAAGGCTCGGTACCTTTGGGCTTCATTTACGGCGACCAAGTCCATCTTGGTTTGTTGTCCGTTTGCAAGCGATCGACGTTCACACGTTGAACCTCTTTCACAGATAGAACCACTGATAGAGGCATGATGATGCACCTGAAGATTGCGCTGGTGCTGGTGGCTTTGTCCTCATCGGCTTTCTGCTTGCCCATGGTATGATATTTCAGCACATTTTGGGGGAGTTATGGCATTTTTTGAAACAGCTTTATAGGTGAGGTTTATTGTGAGTTTATCCAGTGGGAAGACTCGTGCAGTCCAAACCTTAATTGGCGTTGTTCTTCTAAAAAAATAAGTTTGATTCGGATGTTGCAATGCATATCAATCTGATTCCATTCCTCTATGCCTACTATTTACGAAGTCGCCATCACTGCAAGTTTAGCTAAAATGTCACAAGATAAGAACTTTGCGGAGCTGTAGACAGCATTTTAGCCATTAACACTCCATGTTGCGCGTGGTTCTGTTAAAAATTGGCTACTCCTCAACCATTCCAAAAAAGATGTGGTCTGTTGGAGTATAGACTATAATTAAGTACGGTAGAGTAACTGGTTCTTTTCAGAACCACGTACGACCAAGAACGCGCGGTGTCTCCGCAAAGTTTTTAACAAGTTCCTAACTTGGTGTCGATCCAAAGTTCAAACCCTCGAATGGCAAAGAATATACAGGTTTTTTTTTATTAGTTTTGATGCATCTTTAAGATTACTTTTATCTGAACTATTGATTAAAATGTGACTGGAATTATAATGTCAATATTAGGTTTTTCTATTCAATGTATAACGTATTGTAATGTGTTTTTATTTTATCAATAGGGTGCGGATGTCTTTAGTTGGGAGGAACTGGAACGTTACTTCGGCGTGACCGAACACGACAAAGGTTTGTTGGCCGAATTGGGCAGTCAGATGACCGGGTGACGTGTTGTTAAGTAGCTGGCTCTTGCAAGGAATGTTAGGCACTCGCCTCGCCAGCTATGCACATAATTGAAATGCATATTGTGTCACTGGGCACCGGGCCCTTTAGTTAGAGCATGTTTAATATACACCCAACAGGCAAAAATCATCATTACATCCGTGTGTAATGTTCTTACGACGTGCTTCGAGGCTGAGTTTGTACAACTCTACTATGCCCTAAGTTTGCCAGCTCTAAATCCTGTTTCTGGATCTAACATAATTTTTTCCCTATTTGGAGAAGGAATGGGAGACTTTGGAGAAGCGGTCTTCAAGTCAACAGCGCACGTGCACGCCATTGTGAGAATGCGTGTGTTGTTTTGCGTGCGCGTCCATGTGTTGTTGACTAGAAGACCGGTTCTCCAAAGTCTCCCTTTCTCTAAAGTATCTCTAGAGCAGATTATTTGCTATTAACTGTTTTAATCTCGTTTATTACAGCGCCTGAGTACGAGCTGGTGTATCCGCAGCTCGTGGAGAGCGAGTCCAAGAGAAGCATCGGTGCCGAGGCCCTCGCCGCCCAGACCCTCACTCTAGAGGTGAACGCCTTCGGTGAGACGCTGCACTTGTCCCTGGCGCACGATGACAGCAACTTCGCGGAGGGACTGCAGGCCGAGCACGTTGCCGAGGATGGGACAAGCTTCACGGTGCCCGTCCGGACCGACTGCGTCTACACCGGCAAGGTAGAGGGCGAGGACGACTCTGTGGCCTCGGTCACCACCTGTAACGGCCTGGTAAGCCCGGACGAAGCTCTCGGTGAAAAAAACCTTGTATGATAATACTGTTTTACTTACGCCTATCGCCCCTCCTGGGACATAGGCCGTCAACAAAGTTCCTCCAGGCAGAGCGGTCCTGAGTCAACGTCTCCAGATCTTTCCATGTGCGTCCCATCCTTTAAGCATCTGCCTCCATGCTCTGCGCCATGAGTTTCGAGGCCTTCCCCTCTTCCTTTTCCCTTGAGGATTCCAAGTCAATGTCTGTCTATGCAATGCAATAATACATTTGCCTTATTTCTAAGAGCGCATCGTTTTGAGTTTTCACAAGTTGCGATATCAAGGCTAGGCACACATCTGGCCTATGAGATCCACAATGAAACATTACTCAAGCTTACGTTTAAAGAATACATCATATTCATCTGTGGAGCTTATGAGAAGCTCACAATAACCTTTGTATAAGGTATGGAATTTCTTCTTTGTCTTTGTCAGATGGCTGTTATATTTCGCAAGAAAGGCGCCCTCTACATCGAGCCGCTTGACAAAGTCCATGCCGAGCAGCGGGAAACAGGACTGGGCCTGCCCCACGTAGCCTACAGGAATGTGCCGATGGAACACGATGACTTCTGCCAGGTCGAAGGTATTGTAAGGGCGTTCACGAAACGGAGACTCATGCCCCGTCTCAGGCTCCGAGCTCCATTTTCGTGATTCCATTCTGAAATAACGGGTATCAAAATAGAGGCTTTTGGCTGCGGTTCTGAAATAGATTCTCTGCTTTGAAAAGGAAAACAGAGCTTCAGCTTCAATGAAAAACCACAACCTGTATTTTCAGCATGTGGATGACAGAACTGAGCCTAAGCCTAAGCCTCCGTTTCGTAAACGCCATATGTCGAATTTATATCCCTGACCCATGATTTAAAGGTAGTTTTATGATACTGCCAGACAAGGAAATGTATTTTGAGCTACCGAAGTTTGAACATTGCTGGGTTGTTCTCTAGCCGCCAAGTTACCCGTACACATTTCCCACTGTGACGTAAATACCTAGTGCTTGAAGACAAAAGGCCTAGAGCCAATTTCATAGAGCTGCTTAATCACCAAAATTTGCTTAAGCACCAAAAACATTAGTTAATGAAATCAGTACGCCAGCCGAAACTCTTTGTGAATGTTATGCTCAGCAAACAATGGCCAAATACAAGAGTATAATACAACATTCATTTTTGTTGGTAATCCTGTTAGAACATGGAAGACTTTTCATGCTTAAGCAATAGTTCTGCTTAAAGCAGCTCTATGATTATTGGCCCCTAGTTAGTTCAATTTTTGATACATTTTTTTTCTTCTAGAAATTTGATCTCGAATTCATTTTTTCATTACAGATCCGACGCATTTAGTCCATGCCGAATCTGCGTACCAACAGCCACCGAGTCGAGACCGCAAGCGTTCCCAGCATTCACTCCTCATGCAAACACCGATACCGATACCGGTGAAACATAGACCAGACTCCAGAGATGACGTGAACTCGGAGGACATCAAGTACATCGAGCTAGCTTTCATCGCCGATAGCGCACTGACATCAATCCGTGGCATTGAACAGACCACCACTTGTGTTACGACCCTCTTCAATGCAGTAAGATCTATTCATCTGTTGTTGTTTTTCGAGAAGTGAAATTCATCTAGAATACTCGGTCACAAAACAAGTGGTGTCAGTGTGCTGCACCAAGACTGTCATTGTTTTGATTGAACGTTTTGGAAGAATACTTACAGCCAGTGGCGTCGCCAAGGGGGGGCCAGGGGGGGCACGTGCCCCCCCCCCCCCCCCTGGAAAACCTCGTGCCCCCCCGCGTGCCCCCCCCCCCCCCCCCATTTGAGATTTGGGTTGGTGAAAAAAAATATAATATATATTATTGTAGTGCCCCCCCCAACAATTGCTAGTGCCCCCCTTGTGCCCCCCAGACTCAAAAGTCTGGTGACGCCACTGCTTACAGCATGTGGATAGGTTTGCGGAACCACCATGTAATAATCGTTCGTACTTTCGCACTATATTACAGCCTTTTATAAGGCTTATTAATAAAGTCGGAACAGCTATAAATAAAGTCGGAACAGCTATGTGTTCGTCCATGGACACTTGGATGTCTAGTACTATACCATTATTTTGTATTGTGACATATCGTCGTACGTTGCTTAACAATTAAGATGGATTTAAGATCAATCTTAGTGCTAAGTGAATCCACTCCAGTTTTAACCATGGAGCTCAATCAGAATGAAACTCTCTATGGGTGCATTCGTTTAGCTCCCCCGGGGTCGACACCAGTCACCAGTCGTCCCCATTCTCTCGCTTGTTTTTTGCAGTAAAACACGACCATTCCCAGTATGGGCTGACCCTTGTGAGCTAAACGAATGCACCCTATGAGAAAATGTCCACATATTCGAGACTACATTAACCAATGCGTACTTCCATTTCACAGGTGAAGAACTTGTACCAGGATAGTTCACTGCTGGGAACCAATATAGCCCCCAAACTGGTGCACGTCAAGATATTTGGACCGACTGAGGTAAGCCTATTTGAATGGGAGACTTTTGAGACGTCGACTGAAGTCTCTTTTTGCTATGTCTGAGCATGCGCGCAATATTATGAGCATGCGCGCGTTGTTGTGCGCGTGCGTGCGCAGGCGCTGTTGACTTGAAGACCGATCCTCCAAAGTCTCCCATTATGTCAGTGCCTTCCATAAATATTGATCGTCTGCTTAGAAATGTTTGTGAATGTGTCGTTGAGTTTCTGATAAGTGGGTGAAACTTCGAAATACTTTTCCAAATCTCGGCTCCGGCTCAGGCTCCGGCTTCATTTCCGTCATCTATAGGTTGTTTTTTAATTGAAGCTGAAGCTCTGTATTAAATAAATTCTTTAAATAAATTAAATAATATTTTTTTCAAACCGGAGAATGTATTTCGGAACCACAGCCAAAAGCCTCTATTTTAATATCCGCTCGTTCAAAATAGCCGCACGAAACGGAGCCAGAGCCGGAAGTGAGGTTTGGAAAAGGCCTCATCATTAAAACTGACCACCGCCAGCTGAAAAGCATAAGCCTATATGAAACTCGCACATTTCTGGTTATTTTGTATCATTACTGATCCTTGACTATTATAACATATTCTCTCAGACGGGACTACAGAGTAACACAGACGGTTTAACGTACCTCCAAACCTGCACAACATGGCACCAGCAGAACAACTTCCCTTCATCCGACGATAGACACTGGGACAACGCAGTGTTCTTGACTGGGTAAGTGACTTATGAGTTATGTTTACTTAAAGGTAGTATCATACTTTGGTTAGACACCAAAACAGAAATGTTCACAGATTTACCTATACAGGGTATGAAGATGATGGTGGTAGAAAAATACCGTTAAACATTTTTCCGCCTGAAATGGTGTATTTATCCAGAAATTAATAAAACAACGACCGAAACTCTGTTTGATCTTTTAAAAGATCAAAAATAAAAGAAAAAAGACTTAAGAAATACTGTGGCCGTTTTTCACTGTTTTCTCAACTGAAAGTGGGCACCGTATGGGACTTAAATTTTCACAGATGACTGTTACTGTATCCTCCTTGATATTTTGTGCCCATTAATCTGTAGTTCTTTGATAAAAACCAAATTATGATATTACCCTATAGTTGCAATAACTGCCAATATGCAAAGGGATGCTGTATGGTCACCATCACAATGCATGGATCTTATTTAGGTGGGAATTTCACGTGCTAAAAGTGTACAACGAATTATGCAGATTAATAAATGAACAGATATATCAATACAAGTTTTTAAATGCTGCAAACTGCTCATCAGCCAAAATAATGACCTGAAATTTATAAAATTCTTAGAGTTAGGAGGGCCTAACGCGTTTCGATCCTAACAGGATGTTTGGAGATAGGAGGGCCTGACACGTTTCGATCCTAGCATGATCTTGCTATAATAGGATCGAAACGCGCCAGGCCCTCCTAACGCCAAGCATTTTATAAACAGACTAAAAACTCGAATTCAAATCCGTCCCTCTTTGTTTAATGATGGAGGCCTGCCGCACCACGATATACTAAATGTTCCACAGGAGTTATTAGGATCCCTAAAACTGAAGAGTGGAAACAGTGATGGCTGTCAGCACAATTAAACTGTTTTCTCTCTGTCTGTTTGTATTATTTAAGCGTGGACCTCAAGTACAATGGCAACCCATATCTCCTGGGCATTGCTTACGTCTCACAATGCGGTTCATACGGAACAGGTCTGAGTGAATTCAGAGGACTCTATGCAACATTGGTCACTGCGCACGAACTTGGACACAAGTATGAATAACTTTTGCTCTTTTTTAGCTGTTCCGACAAATAGGTTGGAACAGCTCCGTGTTCATCCACGAACACTTAAATGTCTAGTTTCCGTTCTGGTTTGTGTGTGCGTCTGGTCGGTACGTTGGTTTGTTGGTTGGTCGGTTGCTTGTTTGTCTGTCACTCTCGATCGAGCTAGATATGTCGGACTGTCTATTTGTTGATGCGCCGAGCCACAGTGGAAGACTTTTCAGACGTTGGCGGCAGCAGACTGAAGTCTCTTTTTTGCCATAGCTCTGAACATGCGCGCTCAATACACGGGTTTACACTTCGAAAGGTGCGCATGCGTGATAGTGCCTCGCTTTGAAGTCGCGATCAAAACCGCCGAAGTGTAAACCCGTGTATTGTCTTCGACTGAGCATGCGCGCTCAATACACGGGTTTACACTTCGAAAAGTGCGCATGCAAAATCTAAGATGGCCGCCAAGGTGTAAACCCGTGTATTGTGAGCATGCGAGCGTTGTTGTGCGCTTGCGCTATAAAGTTAAAGACCAAGCTCCAAAGTCTCCCACACTGGCTACAATGATTTCCTTCTAAACATTTGCTGTAGTCGATAATTATGTAAACACGCATCCCCAAAAGGCCTACACGCCCGATGCAAACTTAAATAGCAGAATTCTGCACATAGATGATATATAATTTAGTTAAACTGCTCAGGTTTCCCCAAATGGGAGACTTTTGGAGAGTCGGTCTTGAGTCAACAGCGCACGCGCAAACCATGCTTGCGCAATTGTGAGCATGCGCGCGTTATACTGCGCGTGCGTGCGCGTGCGCTGTTGACTCCAGACCGACTCTCCAAAAGTCTCCCATTGACTTCCATTTCCCAAACTCCATTCTGATTCACTGTCCTCAGCTTGGGGATGTCTCACGACGGATCTGACAATACGTGTTTGACCAATGTGAACATCATGTCGCCCATAGTGATCGACTACCGCGAGGAATTGGCTTGGTCGACCTGTAGCCAGGCTTACATCACCGACCGCTTGGCGTGAGTATTCCATTATGATCGTAGAGGGCGGTGTCACATAGGGACAGACAGAGCCGTAAATAAATAATTATTTACGGCTCTGGGGACAGAAGGCAGTCAAGCCATGATACGAGTACGCATGTTCGCATAACAGCTAAAAAAAATCCCTTCTTTAAAGTTAGTATCATACTTTGGTAAGAAAACAAAACAGAAATGTTCACAGATATACGAAACATTTTCAGGGTATATATGAAGATGGTGCTGGTAGAAACCTACCGTTAAAATGTTTCCGCCTGAAATGGTGAATTTATCTAGAAATTATAAAAACAACGACCAAAATTATTTTTGATCTTTTAAAGATCAACAATAAAAGAGAAAAGACTTAAGAAATACTGTGACCGTTTTTCATTGTTTTCTCAAATAGTGGGCACCGTGTGAGAGTGAAATTTGTGCAGATGAATGTTACTGTATTCTTCCTTGATATTTTTGCCACGAATCTGCATTTCTTTGACAAAAACCAAAGTATGATATACCTTTAAATCAAATTTTCCCAAATGAGATTGGATGTTAATTTCTTCGACAATAACATAAATCATGAAATGTTAAAGGTGCAGTACCGGTACAGGATTGGTAACATACACAATGTTCACAGATTTACATATAACTGTCAGGCTATGAAGATGTTGATGTTAGAAACATACCGCCGCCTGAAATAATAGAGTATTTATCCAGAAATGAGTAAAACAAAGACCGAAAAACAGTTTTGATTTCTGGGTAAGATCAAAATATTTTCTTATAAGACAAATTGAGTCGGGGTTTCGCTATTTTCTCGTGACTCAGATGTCCAATTGAGGTACAATTTTCACAGGTGTGTTACTTTGTGTATTATGTTGGTTTGAGCGCTGTTTTGTGACCATTCATGTGATACACGACATGGCTGCCCTAATGTTGGTCTGTTGTATCTCATAATAATCTATACATCACGCATTTATTGTCTCGTTTGAACAGAGCGACCACTTGCTACGACGACGCTTGAGACACGACTACGAGGTGAGAATAAAATCTTGCTGTTTCCTTAAGAATTGTGAATACATTCGAAAATACCGCGTGCGTTTTTCACTGTTTTTCTAAAGTTACCAATGATGATATCAAGTGAAAATTTCACAGGTTTGTTTTTATTCTATGACAAATCAAATATGAACAGTCTGCAGCTGTTTTTCTGTACTTGTCAATTTCACAACTGAGCCCTACGATCGATTGTAACTCTAGTTACGAATGGTAAACCATCGTAGGGAAGTCTATCATTCGTATAGGGCTGAAATGTATCGATAAGTCCAAATATTGGTAGTAAGTTAATGATTGGTTTGGTGAAATCGACCCCTGGGGTGAAATCGGAACCCTGGGGTCGATTTCACGAAGCCTTACGATTGATTGTAACTCGAGTTACGAATGGTAACCAATCGTAGGGAAGTCTATCCTTCGTATATGGCTGAAATGTATCGATAAGTCCAAATATTGGTAGTAAGTTAATGATTGGTTTGGTGAAATCGACCCCTGGGATGAAATCGGAACCCTGGGGTCGATTTCACGAAGCCTTACGATTGATCGTAACTCGAGTTACGCAGGGTAACCCCGTCGTATCCTTCAATGCATCATAAGTCCTACGATTGATAGTAAGTTACGATGAGTTTGGCGAGATCGACCCCTGCATGCCTTTAAGATGTTATTTCAAGATTTTAGAAAAAAGAAGTAAATTTCGACAAACAAGTGTTTGTTTTGTACTCCGATATGATCTCAGATCGTGAGCAATCTTCGAATATTAATTATTATAACGACTATGTCACTTTATCTCAATCTTGTTCATTTCAGATTTCCAAAAGGGAGAAGGAAGAGTCCGCCATCATTTTCTTTTGAATTATTGCAAAAATAAAACAAAAGTGTCATTGTGAAAAATTATCTTTTTGTCTATCCGCGCACTGCGTTTTGAATCAGAACTTGAAGTATAAACCCTCACAAATTGAGAGGAAATGGTGCATGTGCGTGGATAGAAAAATCACAATCAATTATTATTAATTGATTGTTATTGTGTAAATTATTTGAATTTATCTGCAGCAGTTTTCTTAATGGGTAAATTGGTCGGTGGAGGAATAAAATATTTGAACATCAGACATTTTGTGTACGTTTATTTATTTTGTGTTCTTTTAAAGAAGTACAGTGATGTATACCAAATCCGTGATACTCCACTGAAATTAATTACACGCAATTTAAAGGTATAATACACGATTGGTAAACTTAGGTCACAGGATTAGCACTCACACTTTGTCTGATCAAACATGTACATAGAATAACAAACCTGTAAACATTTGAGCTCAATCGGACATGAGTCACGAGAAAATAGCAAAAACCAGACTTAATTTTTCTTGTAAAACATAGAGAAAGGTTTTGATCTTACCTCGAGATCAAAACTGTTTTCGATCTTTTGTTTTACACATTTCTGGATAAATACACAATTTCAGGTTGAAATATTATTTTAACTGTATGTTACTACCAGCACCATGCATCTTCGTATCCTGAAAGTTATTATGTAAATCTGTGAACATTTCTGTTTGAGTATGTTACCAATCCTGTACTGTACCTTTAAGCGTAGACGGCCTATAACACCAGCGAAGTAAAGTTCTCAAGTAAAGCCTTCAGTCAAGTCTAGCTTTCAGGGGGGGGGGGGGGAGGGGTGAAAATAAAATGGTTCCATTTTGATGACATCAAGCCCTAAAATCGCTGTCATGGTGCCATTCTCAAAGTTCGGCTCCATTTCGTGAATCTATCTATAAACTACGGGTATCAAAATAGAGACTTTGGGCTGCTGTTCGAAAGTAAATTCTCAAGTAAAAAGCCAGAGCTTCAGCTTCAATGAAAAGCCACAATCATATGAATAACAGAGACGAAGCCGTAGCCGAGCTTTGAGAAAGGCCCCCGATGATAATTTGCCATGGAGTGGACGGGTATTTCTCAGTCTGGCGGGGCCAGTCCTTTTGGTAAGTTTAGGGGTATAGGCCAAAGTGTGCCAACTTTACTCTGTTCTCCATTTTTACTGATATAAATACATAGTGTGCGGCTAATATGGTGCAATCGTCGAGAATGGAGTAATCCTGAGGCGCGTAGTTTAAACAACGCCTGGTGCACGCGGCCAAAGATTGAGTACGCAGCGCTAGCGCCCTCTATTGACACTCTTTCACACACTAAACATGGCTGCCACCACTGGCACTACTCCAGTCTCCACTTGGTCTACTAGAATTTTGTTTTTTGCCACACAATCGCTGCTGTCTTTCTCCAAATTATCCTTTTCCTAGCCAGGAAGCACTGCATATTGGTAGCGGTCAACTGGGATTTCACGGTGAGTAAACTATTTAGACATTAATGAAGAAACAATGTAACAGTTTTCTTGCAACCATTTTTGTATTGAAATGAAGTGTTCATTGATTAATTAAATAATCATGCTCAGTACAACATTATTCCAACTGTTTTTACTGCTTGTTGGACACTGTTGGATTGAGCAGTACACAGATGGTTGATATTGTTGTTGTACTTGTGAGACTTGTTATATTTTTGGGTTAAGATTATTTTAACTCAAACATTTTCAGCTTTTTTTTAACCTGCTGTGTACAAAAGTATATATAGGAACTTTTAAATTCTAGCTTTTTCATGGCGTTTTCAAAATTTGTGTGGTTTTTAATTTGTTTTGGCCACTCATATCCTTGTTGCCTCAAGTCATCACCACAAGAAGATTGGAACTTTGTAGGCATTCTGATCAGAATAACATTAGCTTCATTCTCAGCCATTTTAATGGAATATTCCTTCGTTGAACATCTTTGCTTCACAGCTGTGATGGGGCAATGCAGTCTAACAGCATGGACCTTCCTTCCTTGGCACCGGTGTCCAGTTAAATCTCAACCATAGAGGGCGCTCTTCATCCACATGGCAGAGGCTGATGACTGAGTTGACAGAAACATCGAGGCTATGGTGAAACGGTAAATATTCCATCCATAGTTTATGGGGTTTATGAAATAGAGGCTCAGGCTCCGGCTCTGTCTCTGGCTCCATTTTGTGAATCCATTCTAAAATAACGGGTATCAAAATAGTGGCTTTTGGCTGCGGCTCTGAAGTAGATTCTCTGGTTTGAAAAGGAAAACGGCTTCAGCTTCAATGAAAATCCACAACCTATATTTTCAGCATATGGATGACCAAGCCGGAGCCTGAGCCTGAGCCTGAGCCTCCACTTTGTAAACCCCATTAGACTCAGTACACCTCAGAAGGCAGTAGGAACATTGAATGAATCCTAAAGTCATTTTTGAATTTTTCCTCAATTTTCAGCCAGATTAATGGAGTTTTTCTTCTTTGAACATTTCTCTATGGCAGATGCAAGGAGACACTGCATGTATCACTCCTTGACTCAAAACTCAACTATAGAGGGCGTCCTTCATTCTCAAGCAGAGTCTGATGCAGATGTCATTCACACAGCTAGACCAGATACCTACAATCAAAGGTATTGTAAAGCTCATTGCATTTGGAGAAAATGAAACCTTTTAAAACCATTGCTGATGAAAATGGGAAGAAAATGTGCCTTTGCATCAAGAGTAGTAATCTGTGAAAACATTGAATGTAACAATATTCCTCATGTAGAATCTTCTTGCATGATGTAGTGTTCCATCTATACGCACTTTTATAAGGCAGTGTCCGAAACGGGCTTCCAGAGCTACAGCTAGGTCTATTGTCTTGGTGTCTCCGTGTAATTCCAATGGAGTGAAGACCTAGACCTAGCTCTAGACAACAGATGCAGTCTATGATTGTACCACATTGTGTGATTATTCAATAGATGAATTGATAATTCAGTACCCATAGAGTATTGGTGAGGTCCCTCTGGAACATATCGAGGGGTAAATGATGGGTCAGTTGCTGGGCACTTTGGAGGGTCACTGAGTGGGTTCACTTGAGCCTACATCTCTGGTCTTGGGAAGCCTTTGTTCTGCAATTAATGATGTCTTCACCTCTATTGTTCTTTCTATGCATGCTTTATTTGGTGCATCTGTGCAGTACCTCTATTGTCCACCTTTCACTGTGTGTTTCAGTTGTTAGACTGTCATGAGAGTGCACTGTCTGATGAATTATTTGTCCTGATTGCTTTTTGTCTTTGCTTTGTCTTGAATACAGTCCTTGGTCACTGCACAATGAGGATTGAGCATCAACAAGGTGAAGTGTTGGAGGTCAGCCTTTGCTGACACTGAGAGCATCATCTTTTTTTCTTCTCGGGGAAGAGGGGGGGGGTGGCAATAATCAGGTCTCAAAGATTATCAATCTGTAAATTTGTTTAACCGGTAGAATCTCTGTATTTGCTTTGGATACTGTACTTTAATCAACATGATTTGTCATCAATACACAAGTATTAATTCCACTAGAGCATATGTGTATACATGTACATTTTATAACAATAGGTGATAATGTTAACAGTACTTGCTAGATGTTTGTAGATTGGCCGCTTAATACCAAGAGTTGTATAATTATGCCCTAGTATGCAAATTTGGAAATACTCCAGAAGTGAAAGTTACCATGCAAGCTCATGTATCCTATTATTATGAGAATCCCATAAAATGTCAAAATTACGAGTTTTATTTCATTCCTAATTTGCAACCTCAAAGTCATTTGGGATTCACTCACACATAATGTGAAAGTTATAGTTGCAGTACATTGGGACAGCCAAGTAGCATAAGTCATCCAATTCTTACATTTTCAGCTCTGTGAAAAATATTAGTCATTTTCTGACTTTTTTTTCATTTCAGTTGATGGTAATTTATTGGTTTGTTACTTTGTGAATCCAGCTACATGTATAAAAGAAAAACGTGAAATATGTTCAGTCCTTTTTAAATATAGCTTAGAATAACCCTGCTCGAAGAGAGGCCCTGAAAGAAACAGATGTTTATGTGACTGTATGTTAAGAAAATGTTAATGTGCTAAACTGATGTTTTTTAATGGTTTAAATAATTTTCAAGGACGAATTTAATTGTTATCTCAATTTGCGACAAATTCTATCTTATGTATGGATGCATGCCCTTAGATTAATGTACAAGTGTAGGCCATGATGTGCAAATAAATCTTTTATAAAGACCATGAAATCTATCACCAAACCTGTACCGTAGCAAAGCTTTTTACAAAGTAATCCAGAGCGATGTATTTCAGCTTACACTAGGGGTCTTTTATAACTTTATTTGATGGCTAACTTTTGCAATTCAATTTATAGCTGTATTACCATTGTCTGAATTCATTACCTGAATTATTCTATAAAAGCGATGTTTATAACATCATCGATTACTTTAATTTCTTTTAAAATGTCAAGTGCGTATCTTTTAATAATTGTCCCTTTTAGTTGTTTAAACGTTTCAACTTAATCTTAAAATAAAATATAAACATGTGCAATTTAGTCTCTGCTAGACAAGATTTTTTAATAAGCCGTTAGTAATTTTTCTAATTGAATTTAAAAATAAAGAGATAATACACCTGTATGGTGTAACACCAACACATCGAAATTACTTTTTGAAAGGTACAGTACAGCTCAGTGGGTAACATACCCCAACAGAAATGTTCACAGATTTAAGTTTACGTATAACTTTCACGAATATAATGAACATAGTACTGGTAGAAACAATACTCTTAAAATATACCGCATGAAATGCTGCATTTATCCAGAAATTAGTAAATCAACGAACGAATTAAAACAGTTTTGATCTTGGGGTGAGATCAAAACTCCTGTGAATAGATTTGAATAGATCAGGTTTTTCACTGTTTTCCGGCTACCTTGTAGACCGATGATGATAATTTAGTAGCTGTATGACAATTTCACAAGTTTGTTTTTTATTCCATGACGAATCAAATTTATGATCAGTCTGTAGCTACTCTGTCACCTTTACCAATCATGTATTACTGGCATTAGTGTCTTTTACGCCACCCATATTATTTCGAGTATTTATTTTGGTAAGAAACTGTTGTTTTTTTCCACTGAAATTTTGCCGAAATATGTTCATTTTAGGGTTTACAGGACCCATGAATAAAATTGCTTTAAGTAACAAATCTCATTTTGGAACAGAAGAAGCTAAATAAATATTGAAAATAATATGGGTGGCGTAAAAGACACTAACCCCGTATTACCAGTGTATGCTTTTCAAGAGAACTGGGCATGTCCGCTAGCCAATGTGGACTTATTGGAATCAGGGCTTGCTCGAAGTTTGCGACTACGCAATTTTGCAAAGCGCCCTCTATGTAGATATACAGCCTCATCATCAACGCCGCAAATCCGACGGACTGTTCCGTCGTATAAAAAGAAAATGCAATGTAAATTTTTCCCTTTCTAGAAGAAAATAAAAACGACAAGAGTTGACAGTATTTATCTCAACTACATTTAAAGTTCAAGATTGCACGTATAAATTTCTAATACAAAGGGGATTAAAAATCTTCGAAATAATCTTGTATCAGAAATGTAATATACTAATAATCCATTATTTTATGTTATTATAATAGCAGTGCTTAAAGGCTGTTTTCATTGTTCAATCGACGTATTTATAATGACATTACCGTATAGATAAAATATAATACAATGATAATTGATGGCCCACAATAAAGGCAATTTTTCAAAACTACCGTAAGTATTGAAATTATCAATCATTATACGTAATAATTTTTTCTAGCGTGTTTTATTTATTTCATTATTTTGACATCGCGAGTAAGCAATCAATAAGTGAATAATTACAGAACTACATTTAAACGACTTGCTATCCTAAACGATATAGAAATAAATAGATTAATTAATGATTTAATTAATGCAGAAATAAATAAATAAATACATGTAAACAAAACTTGTTTAAAACGATACAAAACAAATTTACCGATCTGCATCTTAAAAATATTAAGCAATGGTTTATCGAGCGCCATCATGATCGACATAACCAAATTCATTCATGAATTTATATTATGCACAGCGCGGCGTGGGATCACGGGCGCTAATAACGTCCAGTAATGCATTCTAAACGCTACGAATACCATGTCATTAAATTCACATGAATGATATTCCCATCATAACGCACACACGCACGCGCACTCAGCGAAGATGTCTACAAAACAGCAAGGTCATTATATGTTAGCATGCATAAAATATCTCTATGACCGAATATTATGATAATTTTTTTCCCCTCCTATATCATTATTCCCCCTAAATATATTCCCCATCAGATCCATCACGGGTAATATCTTAAAGAAATTCACCCTAATATCATTTTTGAAATATTATAAATTATTGTGCATTAATTTTTTACAGCGTTGGCTATACTGAAAGAAAAAAGCAGGTATTTTAATCAGCGATATTGATATTTTTGATAGTAGCTTCCGTTTTTTTTCTGTATTTTTTTTTTTTTTACTGTGACTATTCCCGACCCCGCCCATTTTATAACGTGAAAAAAAAAAAAAATTCCGTCAATCACTTATCGCATGCAGACAAGTGTATTGGACGCACCTGCACTGCACTAGTAATATACAGCATAGTATAGTGTGTGTATTAAATACGTACGTATACGTATACGTACGTTTGGCCCTGCATTAAAACATACATCAGTTCCTAGTTCAACATGGCGACACATCAACCCGAAGTGTGTACGCGGTTTTCAGACGAGTATGATCTGAAAGATGAGCTTGGAAAGTGAGTATTTACAAGACATTTTCTGTCTCGTATCACACCTTTGGTACCCCGTGTGCGGTTTATTGGCAATTTCGGCTGCGGTTTGGGGGTGGAAACTTGCAAAATATTGCTGGTGAAAAATTGTGTGTTGTGTGTGTTGTGTGTGCAAATGACATTACATGTCCACTCGGTCACATCCTTTCTCCATGATCATATCATGTTTTTGTTTTTGTTTGTTTTTCGTCTCCTGATGAGGACTAGAGCAGGCTAGTTGAAACGTTGAGAACCTAATTGCGAGAAGTTTGAACGATATAGAAGTGTGAACAATATAGAAGTGCGAACGATATAAGTGCGAAAGTACGAACGATTATTACATGGTGTTTCCGCAAACTGATCCACATACCAATTGTCACCATGCAAAGCCTCAAATCTTTCTTGTTTTTTTCTTCTATAATTTTTTTTTGTGTACAGGGGTGCGTTCAGTGTTGTAAAACGGTGCCTACGGAAAAAGACAAACCAGGAATTTGCCGCAAAAATCATCAACACGAAGAAATTATCACAACGAGGTAAATTACTCCCAAAAAATTATGGGGTTACCTCAGTTAAGTACACTCGGGTTAGCTGGTACCCAGCTTCTACAGTAAACTAACTTACCTAAATACGACTGGGTCTCGTTACCAGCTAACCTGAGTGTACTAAACTGAGGTAACGCCAAAATTATAATAAATTTATAATATTTTGTAAAGCTGTGCATGTGCATTTATTGTCATGAATTTTACTTCCTGAAGAAATTTTTTCCCCGAGCCTCCGCCTCTATTTCGTTTTACTCTCTGGTTTCATACAACGACCATATTGTGGATATACAGATTTATTGTACTTGAACCGCTCTGTTGAGCTGGTGCCATATCTTTTTATGTTCGTCCCCGAAGTAACGCTCCATGTAATTTCAAAGTGCTTTTGGCCTTGCACCTTTTATTGCAGCGTTTAGCAAATTGCACTGTTTGCAGACTTACTACGTGAACTATGCAAGTATGCAGTGTATCACATGTACTATATTGAAACTATTTTTAGGATATGTACATGTATGTACATGTACTACACATGTATGCACATGTACTGCACATGTATGCACATGTACTGTACTGCACATGTATGCACATGTACTGCACATGTATGCACATGTACTGTACATATACTGTACATGTACTGTACATGCATGTTGTCTTTATATCTACATGTACTTGTAAATTAACCAATAAAATACAGCAAAATAGCACACAGTTTTAAAATGCACAAAATTAGGTCGCGGCCTACACATGTAAATGCTGAAAAGTTAATTAATTTGCTTCCAAACAATTTAAAAATGACATGCAGTGTAACTGTAAGTAACAGCTACATAATACAATTGCGCTGTGCACTTGCGCTAAAAATAGCACCGAACCTCAGACAAACATTGCAACGTGGCCATGCAAACGTGTGGTGAGTGGAAGTATGTGTGCGCGTCGCGCGTGGTGTGACGTAATTAGTGCAGAACGCTATTGGTGGTCTGTACAATTTCAAAGCCAGTACCACTACCAGTTGTACTGTAGAAACTGACCCTGTTATAAATATATTTGTTTACTTTCCACTTTTTGTCCTTATGATTTATAATTATCATCCACTGGCTGGATTTACCAATCATGTACCCCATTAAACAGCTACTGCAAGTGATGATCATGTACCTGCATAATTTTACGTGCATAAAACTCACTATGGTATCGTTGACATTAAATAATATTGGATGACATATTAAAGGAGTACACAGATTGTATGAGGCCGAAAAAACTAAATTGTTGTGTTGCCCTCAAGTGGAAAAATTAAAATTTTTGGGTCGGGTGGTCAATTTTATTTTTTTAATTTTTTAAATTTTTTTTTTTTTTACCGACTTTCAAACATTTAAGAATAAATACAGGATGTATGGTCACCAGGGCTTATAAATCAACGGTCTTGGGTCGTTTTGAGGAGACACGCTTTTTTACTGCTAAATCTAAGTACATTTTATGTAAAAAATGGTGAGTTTTTATACTTTAGGACTCTGAAAAAAAAAAAAAAATCCCGACCAAAAGTTTTGGCATTTTACGGTCGGTCGCTGAGGGTAACACAACAATTTTTTTTTTTCGGCCTGATGATACCACTTTGAGAATGAAATTGTTTTAAGAAAGAAATTTCATTTCGATTATTGGGTACGGGAAAGGAATTTAGAAGAAAGTTATGAGAGATGAAATACAAAGGCCTGACCGCATAAATTTGAATAATGAATCAGTTATTATTTACATGTTATATTAAGTTTGGAAAAAAAATCTTTTGGGAGGACATTTGCTGTTCAAAGAATAGTGTACCTTGACTTAAAGCACCAAATTTTATGATTGTAAGTTTTGGCTTGCATTTTGTTCCCAATGCTGCAGTTCTAAATTATTCTATATTATGTGGACTTGCCACAATTTCAAATCTAATGGCGGATCTTTGCCTGTGGTGCCATGTGTATGGTCTAGGGATATTTTGGTTTTGTAATGGTAATGCTTATATGCAGTTAGAAAATGTAGGGAAAACGTAGTGATAATGTTGGGCAAATGTAGTGAAAATGTTGGGCAAATGTAGTGAAAATGGTGGACAAAAATAGTGAAAATGTTGGGCGAATGTGAAATATTTGGGCAAAGATAGTGAACATGTTAAGCAAATGTAGTGAAAGTGTTGGACAAGTGTAGTGAAAATTTTGGGCGAATGTAGTGAAAATGTTGGGTGAATGTAGTGAAAGAGTTGAGTAAAGATAGTGAAAATGTTGGGTTATTGTAGTGAAATGTTGGGAAATTGTAGTGAAAGAGTAGGGAACATGGAAAATGGCCCAACCCTAATCTGGAATAAATAACGTGACATTCCAGTGCACTGTAGAATATTATGCATTCGTATTCATGAAAGTGAAACTTCCTTTATACTTTGTGTTGATCATTCCCAGTGTATTATGTGAACAATGGGTGTGTGCATACTGCATACAGTACATGTAGCTGTATACTGTATTTTGAATACAAAAGATCAGCACGTACCGGTCCGTGCCCAGACTTTGCGTTTATTTGTGATATTGGCATGATAATTTGGAAGGCGCATTCTCCAGTGGTGGGCGTGGCCCTCAAGAGGAAAAAGGGGAGTGATCCTTTTGAAATGGCACATAAGTAGATAAATGGTACATGTAGATGTGTAATTATTTTCTAAGACTGTAGGCAGTATACATACACACTATACATGTTACATGTTCGTGGATAAGGAAATGTGTTTTTAATAAACCTTTCACCATGTTCAAACTAGACTAGCATTTGGTATATGAGGGGTTTAGAGTACATGTATTAAAGATCCATGCAGTTACATGGCCTTCCTCCATGGATAAACTTTACAGTTTTGGGTTGACGAGAATGTGGTCGTGTGTACACAATACCACTCAATGTGCATGCCTGGTGTGAGCAAGGTTGGACTGATGGTTGAAAATCAATGACTGTGACACTGACACACATTTCAAATTAACTCGGCCACGATCGTCAGCCCTTTAAAGCAAGCCGAGGCACTTGCGTCGATGTGCGCGTTAAACCAACGGCCTTTATTCCACCCCATGTTTTCATTTTGATTTTTCTAATGGAGGTGCCCTTTACGGCGACAGAATAATATAGCCTTGCCCCCCTTCCGAGGATGAAACTTGAGGCCTCCTCGTGTGTGCTGTGCTGTGCTGTGCTGTGTGAGACCTGGTAAATGCTAGCTGTGTGGGGGGAAGGATCATTTGGACTTGGTGTTTAGTTGTTTAGGGTAAAGGCCATACAGTGGGGCTGAACCGGGGTTGGCCTGGGTTGAGAAATCTACGACGCTGTAAGAAGATGAACAGAGAACCTACTCTAACGTGGATGCTGGGGGTATCGTTTGAAAGTTCATCTGGGCTCAAGTGTTTGTCTGTCAATTCTGATTAGTTAGTCTCATTCTTGATGGGTTTCGCGTGTCTGCGAAATTAATTGCCCAATCAGGTTCATTTTGTGTGGGTACGCGAAAATGTCAATTGACGGACACCATTGCAGTATTCGATTTTTTGGATATTGCAGTATCTGCGGAAACACCATAAGAATCGTTCGTACGTTCGCACGTCTATTTCGTTCGCACTTCTCGTAATTAAGGTCTCAAGTTTTGACTAGCCTGCTCTAGTCCTCATCAGGAGACGATGTATGCATGTATGTATCGTCTCCTGATGACGACTAGAGCATACTAGTTGAAACGTTGAGACCTCAATTGCAAGAAGTGCGAACGAAATAGAAGTGCGAAAGTACAAACGATTATTATATGGTGTGTCCGCAAACCGATCCGCATACCAATTGTCACCATGCAAAGCCTCAAATCTTTCTCGCGGTTAGATTGCCAACATTAATATAAGGATGCATGTTCATGTGTATTGTACTACAGCCACTCAGGGCAAAAAGATTTAATTATGGTCGAATTGAAACAAATTAATACAATTACTAGTCTGAATCAATGACATCATTACATGCGTGCATGTGCTACTTGCTTGTTAACACGTAAGGACATCTGCAGATTATTGCTGTTCTTTGGTTTTGAATACAGGAAACATATCATGTACAAAGTGCTGTGTACATTATACTATGCAAATTTGGTCCATGCGTTATTCATGATGTTAGTCCATCACTTATTGCACAGTGTTGTATGTAGGCCACTGGTCTTACATGTATTAGTGCTCATTCTTTAATAGAGAAGCCATGAAAACTTATCATAAATGTAAAAAAAAATGTGGATTCTAAAATAGCACTCAGCACTTGAGCTAAAAATAGCACCAGACCTCAAACAAACATTGCAACCCATGCACATGTGCGTGGGTGTGCGCGTGCACCCAGGCCTACACTACGTGTGTGAGTGAATGTTTGTCTGACATCCGGGGATTTTGTGACGTCATAAGTGCAGAGCGCTATTCCTGCATTTATTGTACAAATCACAAAACACTCAATTCAACTGCCTGTACACCTGTTATCAAGGTTTTTTTGTCTTGAATATTGCAAGTGCATGATAAAAAGAACATGCAGAGTCAAAGGTGTCGACCGATAGCCCTTAACACTCAGGGTGACGTAGATCAATAGTGATTCCTACGTAATGTTCACTCGGCCATGGAATCTAGGCCCTCGTCATTGCTAAAGTAGGGTACGGCACATGGACTACAGTCTGCAGGAGGGAAATTCCAGCCTAACGGACATGACAATTACACAGTTTTTGCCTTATTCAGAGGATCACAAAGTAGGATTGGCAGTTTGCAAACAATTTTAATAAGGCTTATCAGTCACATTTAACTATCAGTGACATAATTATGTAGTCAATTTTATGTAATTTCATTGAAAAGTTGTTGAGAAAATGCACTTCTTGTGACCGTAACGGACATGACACCAAATGCCACTGTCCCTCAACTTGTAGACCCTGGGATTATTTCTGGTCTTGTGGTGGATAGCTGAAAGTGGCCTTTTCCCCATTTCTTTAATACTTTCTCCAATTCTCCATCAGATTTTTCTTCTGTTTTAATTACCAGCATGCAGTTATGGTGTTGAAACCACACTGGTCTACCAAAATTGGGTTAAACATGCCCTGGGGCCTGATCGGGGTTTAGTCATGCTGTTTGGATGGGCCGATCATGGTATGAGGACATGATGTATGCGTTACACTGGCTCGGAAGAATCACAAAGATCTAAGGGAACATGAAAGAGTTATGCCATGTAATCTTGACCAAAAGAAAGACAAATGCTGTTCAATGTCCATGTACATACACACATCATATGCTTGTCAGCATACTGCTGTCGCATATTCATGCACCATGTGTAGTTGTCCTGAATGCATTTGGTACGTGCACGTTATGTGATCTTGCACAGACATTATGTGTGAAGGAAGCCTGCCTGAATTTCTCAGGTCTTGAAATGTCAAAGTTCATTCCTTCTGTGTTACACGTACTGTACGTGTATAGTGTATGGTACATGTAGCTATGAACGCTCTTTAGGTGAGAAATTCCACATTTTTAAGGAGAAGTGCACACACATTTTTTTCTTCGTGGATTGACAGATAGCCTGCTACATGTACATGTTCTGTCAACATACACATCTGTATGTGATTTACATTCATAAAATGTGCGGAGAGAAAGGCTATTGTTAAATGCAGTGTACATGATCTGCAAGGCCTCCCCAAAAAAATATTGAGCTTGAGACAAAAAATGGACTCAACAGTTCGTAAACAGTGCAAACAGTCACCATGGGAAATCTTGGTTCATCAGATGCTGGGTTTTTCAAGAAAATCAAGATTTAGTGTGGTTTTAGCATTTCGAAAGCGTGGTGTAACCGTGAAGGATTCGGAGGGGGGCAAGATTATTTCGGCCGCATTTCTGCTATCCAGATGAACAAAGCGCATTAAAAAAAGGTGCATGAAACAACGTCTGTTAGGAAGTTTAAGACCTTCACTTCCGTTTAAGTACCACATTCAGCCAAAACGCACATCTTTGCAAATCCTATTATGCTCCCTTTAATTACATGTATGTGACCCATCATGCCCATCCCGAATCTACATGTGCGAAATTTTGAATTTTTTTCAACATTAGATCAAGTTATAATCAAGTTGGAGTTTTTGATTGGCCAGGCCATTGAAGAGAATTGATTGATTCAAGAGCCGAAATGAAAATCAGGTTTTTGGTTTTGGAATCGAGCAAAGCCGGCCTCCAAAACGGAACGGCTCGATCATAGCGATCAATTGATCTTGAATGGTGTATTGTAGGGCCTGGGCGAAGACAATGCCTAAGGTACAATGCAGCAAAACTGTGAGCATTTCCTGTACATGTTTCACCTGTTTCGTGGCGCACAATGGGTTTGATCTCGGTAGTCTGGAGAAAATTCCCCACCAAATTACCGGTGGATTTAGTGTTTTATGAATGTAACAAGAGTTAATTACATTAAATGTGAATGTATGTATCAAGGTCATAGGGTAGCGCAGTTACCCCAGTAACACAATGTCACTGCAATGCCATATTGAGTATGCCTTTAAAAAAAAAGTTGTTTTTTTATCCATAAATCCTTTCACAGATCATGAACGGCCTGTTGATGGTATTTTGTGTACATGTACTAAATTTGAGCACAAACTGTGCTACATGTACATTGTATTTCTTTTTCTTCTTCCTTTTTTTTTGGGGGGGGGATGGGGGGGGTTACAAATATTGCCCAACACAATGCCCTATTTGGGCACTCAAACATGAGGGCTTAAAGGTAGTATCATACTTTGGTAAGAGACCAAAACAGACATTTTCACAGATTTACGTATAACTTACAGGGTATGAAGATGGTGGTAGTAGAAACATACCGTTAAAATTGTTCCGCCTGAAATGGTGTATTTATCCAGAAATTAGTAAAACAACAACCGAAAATCTTTTTGATCTTTTAAAAGATCAAAAATAAACGAGAAAAGACTTGGGACTGAAATTTTCACAGATGACTGTTACTGAATCTTCTTTGATATTTTTGCCCCTGAATCTGTATTTCTTTGACAAAAACAAAAGTATGATTTTACCTTTAAAGAAAGGGGAGAGAAAAACAGAGCAATTCGGACAATCTGTTTCCAAGAAAACTATTGACATTCAAATTTGTGCCTTAAACGTACGCTTACTAGCCTTTTCATGGAAATTTAAAAAGTCCATGGCTTTTATGCATTGCTAAAATTATACAAGCAATGTCAATAGAAAACAAAAGAAGAATTACAAACAGTTTTCCACTGACTGAGTCTGTAGTAAGCGCGAGCCATGATGCAAAAACTGTATTCTTCTCACGTTCGGTTTAAATACAAAGAGACAATCTACATTGATGCGCATAATGTCTTCACGATCCCTTAAAAAAAAAAACGACTGAAAAAAAAAATTTGGAATAAAGCCAAGCCCAATTCCTTATCCACGGACTCCACGCCCCCACACGCACTCAATACTTGTGCTATTATTAAGCAAACCTGCCTACCAATTTTTATGAAATGTGAAACACTTGTAACCTAACACCTAAGAACCATAGTTAGGGGGTGGGGGTAAATTCAATGGCTCCCAAGAGCGAAGAAAGGAGGAAATGAACAAAAAATCAGGAAACCAAACATTTCTGATATAGAAGGAGAGGCGATACTGTCCTAATCTTGGGGCCGAAATCGGGGAAGGGGCCAGAAATAGATTCTTTAGATGAAGGATCGTTTTTATTGTGGGAACACAAGGGCCACGTCACAGGAGATCAAATGTTCTTTTATTTTGTGCTGGGAGACCAAAATAAGAATTCTTTTTCTGTTACAGAATGAATGTGGTTAGTTGGATGTCTTTTTTCTTGTTTGTGTGGCAGGACTTTCTTTTGCTAAGCAGTTGCCAAATATAATAGTCTGGTATTTTGCTTTGAATGGAATTTCTCACCCACACCTCCATTTTTTTTTTTTGAATTTTTTTCTTCATATTAAGTCCTTTTTATTTTATTTTTAGCTGAATAATGTCCGAAAAGCTGTTTGTTACTGTGGACAGCAAGGACAATTACCTGCCCACGTACATATAGGCCTACATCACTTACATGTGGATAGACTATAAGCTCAAAATGAACACATTATACATGTACATGTATTAGAACAGAAAAAGTACATGTACATAAATTATACATGCTGAGAAGAAACATCATATGTTTTTGTTTTTGGTTGTTCTGATATGTAGGGCCTACATATCTTGCCCCACGTTCAACTTCAAACATGTCAAACATGAAAATTACACATACATGTGCTCTTCTTTTAAAGGTAGGCCTACTAGTATCATACTTTGGTAAGATACCAAAACAGAAATTTTCACAGATTTACGTATAACTTACAGGGTATGGAGATGGTGGTGATAGAAACACACCGTTAAAATATTTCCGCCTGAAATGGTGTATTTATCCAGAAATTAGTAAAACAATGACCAAAAATCTTTTTGACCTTTTAAAAGATCAAAAATAAAAGAGAAAAGACTTAAGAAATACTGTGGCCGTTTTTCACTGTTATCTCAAAAAATGGGCACCGTAGGGGGCTGAAATGTTCACAGATGACTGTTACTGTATCTGTCTTGATATTTTTGTCCATGAATCTGTATTTCTTTGATAAAAACCAAAGTATGACATTACCTTATTTGAGCCAACATGTAGGCCTACGGAGATGTTAATATGGTTTTCATCTCTATTTTGTCACTCATGTAATTAGCACTTGTGGCTCTTAAAGTACATTTTTACCTTTCTGCAGAAAACAAAAAACGAAAATAAATTAATTAATTCAATTAAAATGCCTGGAGTTTGGAGGACCTGACGCATTGCTATCCTAGCAGGATCTTTATTTTTACCCTTTGATAAAGATCCTACTAGGATCGAAATACGTCACACTCTCCTAACTCCAAGCAGTTTTATAAATTAATTCAGGTCATTATGTTGGCTGATGAACAGTTTGCAGCAGTTTATTACTTGCATTAATTCAATTAAGTGCAAACTCAACCCTAAATTGTTCTGCCGAGCTCGAAGAATTTTTTTTCTGGTTATAATGCTATGCTGTGATATGCTGTCAAAATTAAGCACATACATGTACATACATACACGTACAATAAATATTGTACTCACTTAGAGGAGTCGTCTTTTTTGTTGAAGGTACAGTACTTTTCTGGGGTGAGATCAAAACCATTCTTTATGTTGTATTAGAAAAATCCAGTCGGTTTTTTGCAATTTTCTCGTGACTCGGATGTCCGATTGAGCTCAAATTTTCACAAGTTTTTTTTTATGTCATGTACATGTTAGATCAGACAAAGTGTGACTGCTGTTCTGTAACCTTTACCAATCATGTAATTATACCTTTAAAAGATTATGTCTTAATTTGTATGCAAACATGTGTGACAAGTTTATTGTTCATTCATGTACTGTATGCATACAACGATGCATATTAACCCGATCCACACTGATTCGGGACAGCCTAATATCCTGATTTATATGCGCACACATTTTCTTTTTCCTTGAAATACAATGCCCATGTATGTCATCTCCGCTCACCGCCCTTAAAAGAATGATCCGAGCTTGTCAAAGCATTCTTGACATTTTCATTATTCCCGGCCAGCTCGGGATATATATATATAATATATATGTGGCTGCTTGTTGCCATGGTAATGAAATACTGTAAGAAGGAGGAGTAGAGGATCGGGAGGGGGGGGGGGGAGGTTGTGGAGGAAGTGCGAGCCATTCAAATAGCAAGTGAAGCAGCACGGAATATGGTCTCAATATTCATTAGTGTGTTCTGCCGTTCGGCAGACATCTTTTTAAGACTTGTATTTTTATTCACAGTGCTAGTAAATTATAATAATTAATCACGTATATACTGTATGAGGCAGATAGCCCAGATGGATTCAGGTCTACATGTGTGTGTGTAGCTCACTATGAAGATGTGCACGTACATGTAACATACACATACTCATAATGCATAGCTCTGTAGACAACCATTTTCATGTACACTGCCTGCATAAGGCAAAATTCAAGCCCAGGGGCCAATTTCATAGAGCTGCTTAAGCACAAAATTTTCCTCTTAAAAGCACGAAAAGTCTTCCTTGATCAAACAGGATTACCAACCAAATGTTCATGCGATGTCTACTGCTTTTGACTTGTATTCGGCCATTGCTTGCAGAGCATAGCATTCACAAGGAGATTTGGCTGACAAAATGATTTTTATTTATCATGTTTTTTGGTGCTTAAGCAAATTTGGGTGCTTAAAGGTAGTATCATACTTTGGTAGTATGCTGAAACAGACATCTTCACAGATTTATCTATAACTTACAGGGTATTATGGTAGAAACATACCGTTGAAAATTTTCCGCCTGAAATAGTGTATTTATCCAGAAGAGAGTAAAACCAATGACCAAAATTATTTTTGATCTGTTAAAGATCAAAAATAAAAGAGAAAAGACTTAAGAAATACTGTGGCTGTTTTTCACAGTTTTCTCAAAAAGTGGACAACGTCACAGATAACTGTTACTGTATCTTCCTTGGTATTTTTGCCCATGAATCTGTATTTCTTTGACAAAAAAAAGAGTATAATATTACCTTTAAATTAAGCAGCTCATTGATATTGGCCCCTGTTCATACTGTGTACATCACGTGTATTTCAAATTGTTGTTGTGTCGCAATTGGTAAAACAATGCACGCTAGGTCACAGGGCTCGAATTTCGTAAAAAAAAAAAGCACTGAACAGCAGGTCTAGTAACTGAAGCACTTTACTACACCTGAACTTTTTTCACTAGACCTGTGACATTCACGTGTAACATAGGAAAACCGTTAATGTATATTCCAGTGTGTTTTACAAATCATCAATTTAGGCACCATTTTAACAGTGCAAGGAAAACAAAATCACTAGACAGCCGGACTAGTGCAGAACACACCTAATACTAGACCGACACTGAAATCACTAGACTCGGTCCTCGGTCTAGTGGATATTTCGAGCCCTGGGTCATGTTACTCTCACCAAAACTCGCTTCACAATCACAACTTACAGGAAGTAATTCATGAACATTTTGCAGACAGATTTAGGAAGCGCCAGAGACATTTCCACATTGCCATTGTCTCACTGTAAATTGCCACGTAAATTTGACACGGATTTACATGTGATCAGTATGTAGCCAAAGTACACACCTTGGAATATGGTAGAGTGGAGGTCCGTTCTCAGACCAAGTTTTAGAATTTGGATTATATTTCATTAGAAAATTTGGAAAGGAATTAGATTGTCAGTCATTTAAAGGAAATATCATACTTTGGATTTTGTCAAAGAAATACAGATTCATGGGCAAAAATATCAAGGAAGATGCAGCAACAGTCATCTGTGAAAATGTCAGTCCCATACGGTGCCCACTTTTTGAGAAATCAGTGAAAAACACCCACTGTATTTTCAAAATCTTTTCTCTTTTTTTTTTCATCTTTTAAAGATCAAAAATTATTTCTGGATGAAAACAGTATTTGAGGCAAAACAATTTAAGTGTATGTTTCTGCCATCACTATCTTTATACGCTTATTTAGGTAGATCTGTGAAGATTTCTCTTTCGGTATGCTACCAAAATATGATACTACCTAAATATGTGTAATTGTCCCAGCGGTTGTTTTTGTGGGTAGATTCAGTTATGATATTGATACAGGTGCATATATATCCCAATGACCTGCGTAAACTTGTTGATGTGTACTGATACAGAATCTTGTTGACCTCATGAAATGAGGGAAAACAATGAACAGTCCGGGTAATAATTTTCGCCAGACATCAACTCACTCGGACGGCCGCTGACAGAGAAGACTTCAACCGTAGCAGTTGACCTGTCCTCCTCAATGCACCGTCGGTCATTAATAATTTCTAGTCTAACCGGTCCAGTGTGTCTCCGTACATTAGGTTGGCTGGATGCATGTTTAATGGGAAGAGCGTAAATGATGACGGTTTTGGTCCGTCATATTGCTCGGTGGGGTTTGCGATGATCGGACTGCATTATTAAAAACGAGTCGGACGTTCCTGCTAGTCATTGGAAACAAAGTCCTCTCATGCTCAATAATTTAAAGGAGCATTTTCGTATTCGGTAATGGGGTTGCAAGGTCTTGATCTATGATACACATTGGAAAGCATTCAGTTGTGGGCAAGGTTTACGTGGTTTAAGCCTGGGCGGGGCTTGAGTGGGGCGGGGCTGGGGCGGGGCAAGGATAAGGCTGGAATGGTGCATCTAGGATGAAACAAAAGAATGGGATATGATTAAAGAAATACAGATTCATGGGCATAAATATCAAGGAAGATACACTTACAGTCATCTGTGAAATTCCCAGTCCCATACAGTGGCAATCATTTTTTTTAAATAGTGGGAAAACGCCCACGGTATTTTTTAATCTTTTCAAAGGATTTTTGATCTTCCAAAGATCAAAATTGTTTTGGTCAATTGGTTTTTAGTTACTCTTTTCTGGATGAATACAGCATTTCAGGCATCTTTATACCTGTAAGTTATATGTAAATCCGTGAAGATTTCTGTTTCGTTATGCTACCAAAAAGTACGATTGCACCTTTAAAAATCCAAACTTGTAAATTACCAGCGTTTTGATGTAGGATATGCTGTCAAAACATGAACCTTTTTAATGGTAAATAGTATACGTGTGTGAATTATGTTCACGAGCTGATAGAACCCTTGGTATATACATGTAGGGCCATTGGCTGGCTAGTGAAAATCCTCATTAATCATATATTAAGTGTTTACTGGTGCTAAACAAAATGGGCAATCTAAACAAAGGCTTGACCTCTGGTTTGTGTGTGACGTCATGGTTCAAGGTTCTTCATTTAGTATGCAATTTACACAGCATTGACCGCATGAGCTTGATGGAGAATAATTAAACGATGCTCAGATAAACACGTACTGCACAAACCCAAGCTAATTTCGTAGAGATGCTTAGCACACAAAAAAATGCTTAGCACAAAAATGGCTTGCCCTATAAAACACACCACCATTGAAAATTCCATTTCATATTCATGGTCAGCGAACAACAGTCAAAGAACAATTGCAAGTGAAACACAACCCATGGAAATTTGGTTGTTAATCCTGTTTTTATTAAGACAGAAATGTCATGCTTAGCCATTTTTTGTGCTAAGCAGTTCTATGAAATTGGCCCCTGGTAAGCACCAAAATTTGCTTAAGCACCAAACACCTTGGTAAATAAAATCAGTATGCCAGCCGAAACTCCTTGTGAATGTTATGCTCAGCAAACAATGGCCGAATACAAGTCAAAAGCAGTAAATATCATAGGAACATTTGGTTGGTAATATTGTTTTATCAATGAAGACTTTTCATGCTTAAGCAAAATTTGCGTTTAAGCAGCTCTATGAAATTGGCCCCTAGCTGGCCATCATTCACAAAATGGTACAAACAGTACTTTGGAATGGAGAGCACGACCGAAAACATCGGCATTATACTCATTGGAATCAAATATTGATAACTGATCATATCTTTTTTATATCAATACAAGTTTTTATATCAAATTGCGGCAAACTGCTTATCGGCCAAAATAGTGACCTGAAACGTTTATAAAATGCTTGGAGTTAGGATGGCCTGACGTGTTTCGATACGAGCAGGATCTTTATCGAAGGCTATCTTGCTAGGATCGAAAAGCGTCAGGACCTCCTAAGGTCCAAGATTTTTTTATGTGTAAATTTGCAGTGATCTTTTGCACAAGTGTACATGCAGCATAAGAGTGGTGTCATTGAATTTGATAATATGCCATGGAAGTATATAGGCACGTTCTCACACACCAAAAAGCTTGACTATTAGGGTCGCACTCCAAATCGCGACTCAATAGTCATGCTTTTTGTTGTGTTCCCACAACCAAAAAAGCGCGACCCAAATCGTACTGGTATGATTTCTATCAAACTGCCCATGTGCAATGAAGCGTGAACTTGCCATGCATCTTGTGCTAAACTCGCACGCCCGCCTTGCATGATGGATATAAAAAACCGGTATTTTTTGGTGCACCGCTCACACAGCAAATAATCGCGACTATTTGCAAAAAGACACACTAATAGTCGCGATTATTTGTGTTCCCACACAAATAAGCGCGACTATTTGGGTCGCGCTGCCAAATAGTCACACTTTTTTGGAGTGTGAGAACGTGCCTAATATGTGACTTGTGAGAAAGGGCTTAGAACATCTTATGAAATATCAAGATGGGCCCCTCGTATCGGCCGACATAGCTCAGGGCATCTTCTGTAAATCAGTTTCATAAAGTGTCTCTCCTCATGTTAAGGATTTACCACAACGACTATAAATACAGTGGCATCGTGTGTAGTGCTGTACTGTCTCTATTGAGTACTGAATTCCTACCTGCACAACTTTACAAATTCGAATTAGTCATTATACAAACAGTAAGAAGTGTGGCTGCCTTCTATCGCTGCTACTGGTACATGTTATTAGCCTAAGTACATGTATGGATGTTAATAACTGTTGATATAATATATTACTATACCTCATAAATATTCATGACACATAGCCGAATCCCAATTGGTCAAGTCACCATCACGTGCCAGTTGATATATTTGCTGATCACCAGCGAGTAGGCCGGGGTAACCGGTTACAAAATTATTCGTAAACTTACAGCCCTACTAACAGACTAAGGATGATATATAGGGTGTCCCAAAAAAAATGCAACACTTGTGTTGAGAACTATTATATGAAAGTTAAACTGTTTATCACTTCAAGATTCAGATATGTGATACAACTATGTCTTGGCTATCACCATGTAGAATTTGAGCAAAATTGGACTAAAATTTAGTGAAAAAACTGAGACTGAATTACCCAACCTCAAAACCCGATGTCCATCTTTCTTTCATACACATTATGTGTGTATTGACCATGCACGCGTTATCCTTGCAAAGTTGTTTTTAAGGAGTACTCTTTCAATTGGTAATATTTTCGCCAATTTCAGCCTGATTTGGGTCCAAGAGGCCTTTTCACACGATGCTAAAAAAACCTCTCAACCATTGAGAAATTCTCTTATGGGTCTGGACCTCGGTCAAAATCTCTCAAGGATTCACCAGGGACGTCGGTCACTCTCAAGCATCGGTGTCCTTTCACACGATGACACTTTCAAATGTAAAATTTCGCAACCGTGAGAGAATTTCTCAATGGTTGAGAGTTTTTTTAGCGTCGTGTCAAAATGTCTAAGGATGATATATAGCTCAGTGAACAAACTGAACATGTAGTTCAGTGCAGTATAGACAAATGTTTAGTATATCGGTGTTTGTTATGGCGGCGTTCCACAGTTCTACTGTACATGTACATGCAATCTTTTGTGTTCACATAATGTGTATATAATAAACCTTGTTCAGCAATTGTGTTTGCATTTTGATTGCTACATTTACATTCCTAGACCTTGCTACTGTTTGTAAATGGCTAAATATGCATTACTATACCATTCACCACTAATGGCTTTAGATTTATACATGAGCACTAACAGCACCAATTAGCTCTGCCCAATGTACATAAGTGTGTTTGTCATCCACTTTACCGAAAATGAATAAATGAATATAATGAATGACTCATAATGCATGATATTATAGATTTATACAGGAACTGAAATTTATTATTTAAACCAATTTGATAATTAAATTTGTTTTGTAAGGGGAAAAATATAAGAAACAAAAAAAATGATATATATACAGACAAAACCTGTATCGGTCTTTTTTTTAATGAAATTTCTTCATTATTATTTGAAATATTATGTACATTATGAAAAATATCTAAATAATAAGATATTGTCGACTGCCGATATATATGTTACAGAAAGATGGTGCTGGTAGAAACATACCGTTAAACATTTTCCCGCCTGAAATGGTGTATTTATCCAGAAATTATTAGTCAAACAACGACCAAAAATCTTTTTGATCTTTTAAAAGATCAAAAATAAAAGAGAAAAGACTTAAGAAATACTGTGGCCGTTTGTCACTGTTTTCTCAAAAAGTGGGCACCGTATGGGACTGAAATTTTCACTGACTGTTACTGTATTTGTCTTGATATTTTTGCCCATGAATCTGTATTTCTTTGATAAAAACCAAAGTATGATATTACCTTTAATTTATGCACAGTGAAATCATTTGTAAAAATATGCAAACCGGAATGCATTCAAATGTACTGTACATGTACATGTACCGTATAGTGGGTCGACACATAAACCTTTTCCTAAGATGTCATATCTTGTGTATTGTACGTAATTACATGCATACTGTGCAATTTCGGCCGTTCTGTGAAATTACGCAGTCAGATATACTGTATGTTGTGTGGCGCGAGTCAAAATGAGGCATGCCAGCCAGGAAACATTAGGTAATGGCTCGTACCCAGATGTAAAAAGGGTGATGCTTAATTATTCAAATCAACATTGGGACATTGCATGATGCAGTCGCTGTGCAGTGCATATAGGTCTATATTGTATTGATCCAAGCAATGAGGCTATGGTAATGGTGAATTGTGGAGCCGGCCCTGTGATGTACAAATGCATATTGTATGATTGATACACATTATGTAGCTCGCCACGGAATCAGCGGGGCCAATTTCACAACGTTGCTTAGCACACAAATTTGCTAAGCATGACATTTCTGTCTTGAATAATAAAAACAGTTTTATACAGCAACCAAATTTTCATACGCTTGCGATGGTTCTTTGGCTGTTGTTCACTGAACATGAATACCAAATGGAATTTTTAATGGTGGTTTGTTTTATTGGACAAGACATTTTTGTGCTAAGCAATTTTGTTGTGCTTAGCAGCTTTGTGCTATTGGCCCCAGAGCCCACGTGCAAGATGATATTTGGAATAAACATTTGAAGTGTTGACTGTAGGTATCTCTCGTAGAGGCTGGTCCCGCATACATGTGGGTACCGGGCAGGTTCCGTCTGTAATGAAAACACTTCAGACCAGTACACTGTGCATGATGTACGTCTCTCGTTGCATGCAATCAGGAGTCTGGTTTAAAGATACAAGTGTATTGACGACCTACACCATGTAAACCTGTGTGTACAGGTACATGCATATCAAAGGTAACCCTCTGATTCAAACAGTGCAGGGGCCAATTTCATAAAACTGTTAAGCACAAAAATTAGCTTAGCACAAAAATGTCTCTCCCAATAAAACAAACCACCATTGAAAATTCCATTTGATATTCAGCGTCAGCGAACAACAGCCAAAGAACAATCACAAGTGATACACAACACATGGAAATTTGGTTGTCAACCCTGTTTTTATTAAGACAGAAATGTCATGCTTAGCAAATGTTTGTGCTATCAAACAGTTTTATGAAATTGGCCCCTGCTTGTGGCCAGTTGCCAATTTCAAAGATATGATCAGTTATCAATATTTGATTTCAACGACGTATAATGCCGATGTTTTTTGTCGAGCCCTCCGCCATTCCAAAGTACTGTTTGTACCATTTTGTGAAGGATGGCCAGCTAGGGGCCAATTTCATAGAGCTGCTTATAAGCACAAACGTTGCTTTAGGGTGTGAAAAGTCTTCCTTGATCAAACAGGTTTACATGTGATATTTACTGCTTCTGACTGGTATTCAGCCATTGTTTGCTGAGCATAACATTCACAAGGTGTTTTGGCTGGCATTCTTATTAAATCTCAGCAACTTGAAATGAATTTGCCAAATTCCTGGCCCTATAAAAAAAAAGTGATTTTGTTTTTGGCCAGAATATCAAATGAATTCTTTTGACTTTCCTGTTTTTTATCAGGATGTTTAAATATCTCGTAAAATAAAAAATTCAAGATTTTTTATTTAAATTTTCTTCCTTTCCCCCCTATGTTGGCCTAAAACCCAAAAAAGAAGCATTTTTGAATCTACTCTCAAGCCAGTTTTCAATTTCTACAGTACCAGGGTGACCAAGATGTTGAATTGTGTGGACGCAGTGTAGGAATAATTAAAATTCATGGTAGCACTTTGAAAGTGCACATCCCCTTTGCGCTAGGAATTAGAAATTCTACCTTAGTTGATGATTGAAGCCAGATTGCTTTTGCAAGCCTTGCTGTACTATAATTATGTAAGATAAGACAAGCAAAAAAAGGAGTACAGGTAATGAATGGAAGATGGGTTAGTGTGCTCGTTCTTATAGTGGAACGTGTTAACGTCGGCACCAACTTGGTGTCAACATTTCTGTCAGAAGACAAGATTATTCCAGTTAAGCTGTTCTCACAAGTGCTGGGTACTATTTTTCTCATTTGGTTAATACAGTAGGCTGGTGATGTACTTTATAATTATAAATTGTTCATGACATGCACAGTAATTTGACATTGCACTATGTATGATACAGTACATGCATAATGCATAATTATGTGTAATGTATGAATATCATCATCATTTTTGGCCATTAAAGGTAGTATCATACTTTGGTAAGAAACCAAAACAGAAATGTTCATAGATTTACGTATAACTTTCAGGGTATGAAGATGGTGGTGGTAGAAACATACCGTTAATATTTGTCCGCCTGAAATGGTGTATTTATCCAGAAATCAGTAAAACAACGACTGAAAATCTTTTTGATCTTTTAAAAGATCAAAAATAAAAGAGAAAAGGCTTAAGAAATACTGTGGCTGTTTTTCACTGTTTTTTCAAAAAGTGGGCAACTGGGCACCATATGGGACTAAAATTTCTTTGACAAAAACCAACGTATGATATTACCTTTAACTTACAGCAGGTAAAAATGTACGTATGTTCACGAATCAGGTACATAAAGCCCTTGCCGTGGGTAGGTTTAAAGGTAGTATCATACTTTGGTTTTTGTCAAAGAAATTGCTGATTCATGGGCAAAAATATCAAGGAAGATACCGTTACAGTCATCTGTGAAGTTCCCAGTCCCATACGGTGCCCACTTCATAAGAAAGCAGTTAAAAACGCCCACGGTATTTTAAAATCTTTTCACAGGTTTTTTGATCTGCTGAAGATCAAAATTGTTTTTGGTCATTGGTTTTAAATACTCTTTTATGGATAAATACAGCATTTTGGGAAGAAAATGTTTAACAGTATGTTTCTACCATCACCATCTTTATACCCTGTAAGTTATAGGTAAATCTGTGGAGATTTGTTTCCGTATGCTACCAAAGTACCTTTAACAAGCATGTGTCCATATGTTGGCATCATGTGCCAAGGCTTGACCTCTTGAAACAAGGATAAAACATTCAGTGCAAAGCTACTGGATGTATCTACTCACCCCTGTGCCTAAGTATTAAAAGCCAAGCCAATGTTGTCACTTATATGTCTCTACGTGAGGACTCGCCTGCTTGTACAAACCTGTCTTCTATACCTGAAGCTAAACTGTACATGTAATACATCAACGGTATACATGTACATGTACACCCACATTACAGACGCAGCCCAGCGATGTGAATCGCATGCAGAAAGCACGCATTCATTTGATTATTTCAAGGAAGAAAAAAACAAAGTTGTGTCGACAACAAAATTAAGTCGGGAGTAATTCTAAATGAAAAAAACCCAACAAAATAGACGTGCCAGACTTCATGTCAGAAAATTAAGTTAAAGCCGTGAGATCTAAGTACCTCTTGTGTTACTTCGTCGTGGACATTATGTCTGAAGTACATGCAATTACCACCCTCCATATGTTGAACAGATATTCAAAAGACTATGGCATTTATACACACTCTTATACAGTTTCATAAATATTTGTTTTTCTTCTCTCTCGAGTACAAAATGCTCTTGAGTTTCAAGCACTCTCTTAATTTATAAGAAATATCTGCGGCCAATTAAAATAAGAGGGTCTCTGTGAGATGATTGAATGGCTCCCGGGGGCTCAGACTAATGTATATATTCATGTCATGATAAAATGGGTCTTGGATCCCGTCTCGACCCTGTGTCTCGGACTCTTATACCCAGCTAGTGCCATCCATTCATTCTCTGATAACAATGAAAGCTTTATAAAAACTTCCTGCCAAATTATAGTCATGATAATTTTATTTGTTTGAGATAGACATGCGCCTTAAAGGTAATATCATACTTTGGTAAGAAACCGAAACAGAAATCTTCACAGATTTTCCTTTAACTTAAAAGGGTATAAAGATTGTGATGGTAGAAACATACTATTAAAATGTTTATGCCTGAAATGCTGTATTTATCCAGAAAAGAGTAAAAAAAAAAAACAATGACCAAAAACAATTTTGATCTTTTAAGATAAAACATAACGGTAAATTTGTAAAAAGATTTTAAAAATACTGTGGGAATTTTTCACTGTTTTCTCAAAAAGTGGGCACCGTATGGGACTGAAAATTTCACAGATGACTGTTACTGTACATATCGTTCCTTGATCTTGATATTTTTGCCCATTAATCTGTATTTCTTTGACAAAAACCAAAGTATGATATTACTTTTAATAAGATGTACATGTGGGTATCCGCAAGGCCATGCATGCCAATTTCATAGTGTTCTTGTTTTTCCGTTCATTTTCTGATCAGTGGCGTATTTCAGATTTTTGAGCATCCGACATTGAGCAGCTCATGGTAAAAGCCAATTTTCTATTACTCGAGAGAACGTGTAGGCTACAGTTTGAGCATTTAATACCAGAGATTGACCAGTAAAAGCCAAGAGCAAGGCCATCCAGTTAATTTGGAAGAAAGAAGCCATTTTCTTTTTAAATTGCCTTCTGTTTAGCCTCATTATGGAGGGACTGCATATAAACTAGTCTAGGTTTGAAGACCATTCAAGGGTGTGTACAACATTGGTAAAGGTTACAGAACAGAGCACTCACACTTTGTCTAAACCAGCAATGTACATGAAATAATAAACCTGTGAATTTTTTTAGCTCAATTGGACATCTGAGTTACGAGAAAAAAGCTCAAACTCAAAAAAAAATTCTGGAGACAAAATTTGTGTCCAAAAATTCTGGGAATTCTTTTTCTTTCTTTTTTTGCCAATAGACCTCCAATTTTTATACTTTTTATCACTGAAAAATAATACAAAAATATTCAAACGCAATTACAGTGAATACAATTAACATCATTTTCTTTAGATTTTTGTGTATTCCGCCAGGTTTTTTTTCTACCAAACTTTTTTTTTTTCATGGACCGACCGACCCTCCCTCAAGGTGAACAAGAAATGAGAACCAAAGTTATAAAAAGGGGCGCCCTTATAGTGCGCACATGTATAGATGTACATGTACGTAATTGTACATAAGACGTATGCATAGCATATGTACATGTATGTACTTGTGCAGTTTAGATGATTTCTAAGCTAATTGACCTCGTAAATTCATGGAACAGTATGCACAGTAGGCCAGCACTTCACACAGTCAGGCGTTAGGTTAATAATAGGAAACATGCAAGAGCACGATGGACGTACGTTATAATATCATTTGAAGAATTTCTGGTCCGAGGCCTATACGAGCCAGTCGCCAGTTGTTAAAGAATGCGTAAAAAGGTCAGGTCAGTCGATCGTCACAGGTCCCCACACGTACCGATCCCCGGTCCCCCGTTACATTTCACACTACCACCTACCAAGGGGGACCGCCTTCAAAGCAGGATCGCACATTACCGGTACACACACCACGGCAGGGATAGGTCGATCGTTAGAGTCATGAATGATACAATGATAGGGGGATGGGTGGGGGTGTGGGGTAGGGGTGACGGTAGGGGTGACGGTGGGGGTGGGGGACCAGATATGCAGTAAATGGATAACTTCATTTGAGACAATTGCCCCAGGGTCATTTTGTCTACTCAACCCACCCCTCATTCTTGGCTTTATATTGAAACTGTGCATTTTGGGATGCTTGACTAAATTTCTTGACATAACAACTGTAAAAACAATTCAAATACTGTGCACAGTACATGTTCCAGATGAAAATATGTAGTGCATACTATTTGCATCTGCACTGTTACAGATGTGTCACAGTTTCATTCTACTTGAAATGGAATATCACTGCATTTGTACACATTAAAGGTACTATCATACTTTTGTATGAAACCAAAACAGAAATGTTCACAGATTTACCTATAACTAATTACAGGGTATAAAGATAGACCTGGTACAAACTTTCCATTACAATTTTTTCTGCCTGAAATGCTGTATTTATACAGAAATGTGTATTAAAAACAAAAGAGCGAAAACAGTTTTTATGTCCTGGATCAAAACCTCACAATTACAATTACCTTACAATTTGGCGTAACAATTGCAACGTTTTTTTTGCTGTTTTCTGTGCATATAAATTCATGTTCAGCATGAAGGAGGTGGCCGGTTTGAATCCCGCTCCAGTCAATTTTTCTTTGTTCACTTTTCAATGACTTCAGTCAGTTCAATTCAGCCAGTTTCCCTTGTGGTTATTTGATGATTAAGTCCAAACATTGTTAATATTCAGCTGCCCAATGGACCCTTCCGGCCGCGGCCTGTCAATCAAACTGTGCGCATTGACCAATTGGAGTTGATTAATTCTGTCAAACAAACTCAGTCACATGGGGCATGTTAAACACGTGTGGCGTTGCTAAGGTGGGCGGTGCTTAAAGAGCAAAGCCGGAACGCTCCATTCCTATCCAGCTGCGTCAAACATTTCAAATGTCAAAATCAACATACATGTATACAAACTGCTGTGTATATTCCAAATGTTATTACACAGTGTAGTATATATTATAATGTCACGTATGTCTTCATGTTCATATATCCGTGAATAACTAGGCTACCTACCACGCAGACAAATTGCTTCATTGCTGGAGATTTGCCTCTGTGCTCACTCGAATGCATCCCCAGTTTAAATGTCAGACACAAGGAAGGGATTATAATATAATATGGAAAGTTGCTGGGCATCGGCATCGATAGACGGACATGAGGGAAGGATGCAATATTTTAATATCTGTATTTAAAGGTAGTATCATACTTTGGTATCATACCGAAACAGAAATCTTCACAAATTTATCCATAACTTACAGGGTATAAAGATGGTGACGTTAGAAACATACGTTAACATTTTTCTGCCTGAAATGCTGTTTCTATCCAGAAAAGAGTCAAACCAATGACCAAAAACTATTTTTGATCTTTGAAAGATAAGAAAACAACGGTGAAAAGATTTTTTTTAAATACTGTGGCCGTTTTTCACAGTTTTCTCATTTGGATGCTTGTGCAGTTTGCATAGACATGTATCTGGTATACATTAATTCATGTAGCCTATTTCTACCTATGAACACGTTCATCTCAATGTACATAGTACATGTGCCTCCCCCGCAAAAAACCTTTGATCCTCTCTCTTAAAAAAAATGTATGTCCTTTCGTAAATCCTTTAAATAGTCTGCAGACTTTCCATCCACAATGATATACATGTACAACATGCAATGTACAAGGAAGTGTCATAAAAAAAGAAGGGAAATAATGAATCATGTATTGCATTGGTATTGTACTTGTAGGGCCCCTACATGTATTAGATATGGTATGCAATGATGGTACGCTTGCATACAGTACGCTGTGAATGACATGATGTGCACTGCGGGTGTATTGTATACCATGATGGAGTCTGGTTGACATTATGCGTACATGGCCAGGCCATGTCCTAGCTACACGTACTGTACATGGCTAACCGGCAAACACGGGGCTGAAAAGGGATTACTCGCGCACAGGGCTTACGGGCACGGCTCAGCCAGTGTAAAGCGACCTATTTCTACATGATGTACCAGGCATGTTTTATTTATAACTCTCTTATTTCGTGCCCTAGCTCTCTTGCGCGGCTTGCCACGGACTCGCGGAGCGAGGGACAGCCCGAAAAGTAGACAGGGAGTTAAGGAACAGACAGTAGGGATGACTTTGTCCGAGCTTGCCCCCCGGCTGGTTGTGCCACGACCCCCTCCCACCCTTGTGAATGCCAAGAGTTGAAAAATAGATTGGGCTTATAGTTAGTTATTATTTTTTCTTGTGCTGTTCAGTAAAGCTGCACATAGCACTTTGCGTTAAGCCTGAACTGTGAAAGGAGCTTTGTGTCAACGTCAGATTTAATTCAAGTCAAATTGGACGGTATCAAGCGGTGTTGACAATTTGTCATTTAGATTAGCATTATGAGGGGAAGAAAACATCTTTTTAAAGGTGCAGTACAGGATTGGGAACATACCCAAACAGAAATGTTCACAGATTTATGTAAATAACTTTCAGGGTCTGAAGATGGTGTTGGTAGAAACATTCCATTAAAATATTTCCTCCTGAAATGGTGCATTTATCCAAAATGTAGTCAAACAAAGACTGAAAACAGTTCTGATCTCGGGGTAAGATCAAAACCAAAACTGACAAAGTGTGAGTGCTGCTCTGTGACCTTTACCAATCATGTTAATACCTTTAAAATGATGGGAAAAATGAAGATATATTTAAAGGAAGAAAAATTCACATTGGTGATGTTTACTTGGGATGCATAGCCTTGCTTCAAGTCACTGTATAAAGTATTAGATTGAAATTGATGCTTTTATTAACCTATTCTCTGACTGTTGGACAGTTGATGTTAAAATTTTCACTATAAATAAATGAATAAGTTTAACTTAAATATAGCTTAAACAGGTAGGATTATTTCAAATTAATTCTCGTCTCATGAAAAAATAATATATATGGAGGCAAGAAAACTTGAAAAAAACAAAACTATCAGAGCAAAATTTGTTTATGTTTAGCCAGGGGCCAATTTCATAAAACTGTTAAGCACAAAAATTTGCTAAGCATGACATTTCTGTCTTAATAAAAACAGGGTTAACAACCAAATGTCCATGTGTTGTGTATCACTTGTGATTGTTCTTTGGCTATTGTTCGCTGACCATGAATATCAAATGGAATTTTCAATGGTGGTTTGTTTTATTGGGCAAGACATTTTTGTGCTAAGCAAATTTTTGTGCTTAACAGTTTTATGAAATTGGCCCCAGCTGCTTAGCCTTTGCCAAACAAACAAAGATAATATTGACTATTCGGGACACCGTCAACATATTGCTGGAGATCGAGCTCAGTTGGTTAGAGCACTGGTACAATATTCCGGGGGTCACTGGTTTGAATTCCGCTCCAGTCGATTTTTCTTGGTTCACTTTTCTATCATTTAAAACTTATCCTGTCGAATTGACAATACTGATCAACATATGTACCCGGTATGCAGTTTCTGCCACCGTCAAACATTTCTCACGCAAGCTAGCTTTTATTTACTTGACTCGTACTTAGGCCATAAACAAAATTGTTGTATTGGAGTAACGGAGGGTTGGAAAATAGGGTAGGGCTGGCGGATTTTTTTATTTTTTAATATTTTTCCTGTATTAAATGCTTTTTTTCCTGTATATCACAGTATTTGACAAGTCAAACACTGTGAAAATACGACGCACTTCTGGTTTAATATTGGAAGTTCCATGTTAACGGAGGAGCACCATCAAATTTGCGTTTTTTTGTTTTGTTTTTTTTCCCCGATTTTTTTTTATTTTTTTTTATTTTTTTTTTTTATGTTTACAGTCGGGGCATATTTTTGGGTCGGGCGGGTTACGCCAATACAACAATTTTTTTTTTATGGCCTTAGCTAGTGAACTTCATCTCAGCGTATCACAGTGACATAGTGAGACATGATAGAGCTGTGACAAACTGTTTACATACATACAACAGAAGGAAATGCTTTAATAACTAGTCCTTGTCAACTATTCTTTCTGGTTCTACACATATACTACATGTGGAATGGTGTCGACATGTTTATAGGGCTATATACAGTTGGATAGCATCTGCTAGTGTTAGCTCGTTGTATCTCTTGTGTAGGTTTGTACAGGCATGCAACTTTTCTTTGGATCAGCTGATTTCCTCTTTTTTTCCATTTCACTCTTACGTCATTGAAAAGTGAAAAACACTGTACAAAGTATGGTAAAGATTAGAATTTCCTCTCTTTTTTGTTATTAGTCCAAGTTGCATGTCTGTTTGTAGAATCCTGCAAAGTTTTCATGTACCATGCCTCCTACATGTAGCATAGGAGGATATCGATCTTGATACCGGGTGTCTAAGGCTGGGTCCGAGTTATTAAACAGTTATGGTTTAGGCTATGTCAGTCTCTAAGGGCGTTTCTATGCACAGAGTAGGCTTCATTGTGCACTGGCCAAGCCAGAGCCGTTTCCGGAACTGTTTTGATCCTGGCCGAAGTTTGGGCACATGTTGCACTTGCAGTCAAATATTTTTGCATTGATCATTGAGTCCCTCGTACAATATTGAGTCTTTGATGAACAGTCGGAGTGAAAAACCTACGCCTGAACCTCTCGTTGACAACTCGGGTCTCTTTGAGGTGCAAGTCCGATGGATGTTCCTCAGAGCTTGTAACCCGTGGCTCGAAGATGCGATTCAGTCTCGATGAGCATCAAATCCCTCGATGAGACATAATGACCAAGACAATGAATCTTGCGCCCGCTGGACACTGTCTGTACACCTCTTGAACAACCACCCCTTCTGGAGCTTACTGCGTACTCCAAGACCACGTCAATATAATGAATCATCAGAATAGTCGTGAGGCACTTCTTCTTCCGGGAAGTCCCTTCCACCGATTGTAGCCTGCCTTCAAGCCTGGTGCTTGACCCTCTACTATTATTTGCGATGCTTCCATGCATGGGTCCTCGTAGCTTATTATTGGGACACTTGTTGCTGGAGGCGGAATATAGAGCAGTGCTACTCTGTGTGATCACAGTCTAGCAATACCCCTCATCTCAATCAGCTAGATTGGCTCAATGTGCTGCAATACATACAAGACCTGAAAATGTCTACCCAGACTGCAATTGAACCCGCCCCCGGCAATAATACAGTAGCAGGTGTTTAATATATATACAGGTGTATTCTTTATATTATCTCTCTAAAGGTTGGATATATATATATATTGCTCTCAGCATTGTCTAAACCTTTGTTGAAGACCATTGGGAATACGTGGATTGGTACAAATGAAGTGTCCTTCACCCTTCATTGAGAGTGCTCATTCATTGGCCTAATTTTTATTATTTTTGAGCATTTAAAGGTAGTATCATATTTTGGTATTAGAAACCAAAATAGAAATGTTTTCACAGATTTACGTATAACTTACAGGGTATGACGATGGTGGTGGTAGAAACCGTTAAAATTGTTCCACCTGAAATGGTGTATTTATCCAGGAATTAGTAAAAAAAAATGACCCAAAATCTTTTTGATCTTTTAAAAAGATCAAAAATAAAAGAGAAAAGACTTAAGAACCACAATTAAAAATTGCGGTTCGTTTTATTGAGTAAATTATTTTGTTCTAAGCAATTTTTTGGTGCTTACAATTTTTTTGTGCTTAACAGCTCCACGAATTTGGCCCCAATATTGCCAAAGGACCGATATGAATTTTAAAACACATTTCTTGTAGCTGATCAATTTTGCTAGGATCTCTGCTCCTGTAGTATAATACTGTGTGCGCATTACAGGCTGCACTGAAGCTCACCAGTCCGTCATACGCTTTGTTGCTTGATTTGCGTTTAGTCTTCTGATCTGTTGCAGTCTTGCTAAATTGGAAGTGAACACTTTGCCAATAATGGCGTGTACGACCCTGGCTGGGGGATTTTGGGTACCTCAGCATGAAGACTCACGCATGGATCTCCTCCCCGGCCGTTCAATTCGGGATAGCTTTATATGCTCGATGGAAGCTGCAGTAGCAGTGTGGGTTTAGTAGTAGAATATTGCAGCACTAGCGCTAACTGTGTCCTTGAAGATGTCAGTTGGATAGATCCACTGGAGTGGTTGTGCGTGTACACCGCCCGTGTTTAACCAGCGACTTTAACCGGAAAGCAGTTTTTTTTTCGAACACAGAATGACTGGAACAGCACGGCGTGTACATGGCCATACCTTATTACTTTACAGAAATCAATCACCATGGAGATGCATCGTTGGCATCATTTCTGTACCGTATAAAGCCGAGGAGATGTATTGATTTTTGATTCATTGTGTGAGGAGGGATGGTTTCCTTCACTGCATGTACCCTGGCGGCTTCTCATCATTTCCAGCTTCCCTGTATGATGGTGAAATAATTCAAGTAATATACACGGGATAAGAAGAAGAAGGTCTTCCTTGATGTACATATAGGGGTATCATAATATACTAGCTGTCTGCAGGAAGGGTGCCGATAATTATATTAAGTTTATTTGAAAAACAAATAACACTAAAGTTGTGCGCAACAATTATTTCAAAGAGACCCGTGGACACTCTAGTAACGATTTAAGTTGCAGGAAAGACATGTATTAAACAGACACAAAATTTGGCATGTATTTTGACTGATATTGACTGTTTCTTTATTTTGCTCAATATGTCTATAAATCCCCATTCTCCAATGCATGTAACGTTTGCATGATACATCAATGTAATAACTTACAATATATAAGACCATTTTAATTGAAAGCATCCATGACGATTTATTAAATCCCAGTCTTCAACAATTACAGTAATTTGAAATAAATCACCACGGAGACACATCGTTGGCAAATAGTCAACTTTTCTGTACCGTACAAAGCCAAGGAGATGTATTGATTTCTGCGGGGTTCACTTTACTGCATTACCAGTACCATGGCGGCTTCTCATTACTTCCATCTCCCCTGTATGATGTATAATGGTAGTGGTATTCATGGAATTAGGCCGTGCCCACAAATATCATAAGGTCTTTTGTAAAATAAATGTAGGGCTATATTTATATACTAGCTGTGTCTGCAGGAAGGGTGCCAGTATGTCTGATTCCGCCCTGAAGTTACTGAAAAGGATTTGGAAAGTTTCGGTTATAACAGTAAAAGTTGTCCGCCTCCTTCGAGAAATGAAGCCCTTACATAAACGCACAGCCACCAGAGGACGTGGCATTTCATGTGTCCTTCCCGCCTGCCTTTTTTTGCGGTCGGGCCGTATATGTCTGTCTCTAATATCAATACAGTATATTAGACAATATTTTAGTTTACAAAAATTTCCATGGCCAGTAATTAAAATCCCAATCTTCAACAAAAATAATAATTGCAACTCTATTTACAGAAATAAATCACCATGGAGACGCATCGTTGGCAAATAGTCAACTTTTCTGTACCGTACAAAGCCAAGGAGATGTATTGATTTTTGCGGGGTTCGCTCTACTGCATGTACCATGGCGGCTTCTCATTATTTCCAGCTCCCCTGTTTGAAGATATAATGGTAGTGATATTCATGGATATGCTTGCCCGAGCCCATCGTCAATTAAAGCAGGCAATAAAAACTCGAACATGCTCAGCTCAGACGATGCCTTGGTTCTATTCCATGTGGATATTTCGTGCGACGCGAAATTCACAACATAATTGGATATTCCCAATGTAGGCACAACACTGAGACGTATACAAGTTGCATGAAATATATTGTAACAGTAAGAGTTATATACGAAGCTGTATTAGGGACATGCTGAAAAAAAAATTTATAAATATATAAAAATTTGCCTCTCTCTGACCTAACTCGTACGTACGAGTTATATGTCGTACGTACGAGATATAAGTCGTACGTACGACTTATGAATCATATCTCGTACGTTCATAAGTCTTACGACTTATGAATCATATCTCGTACGTTCATAAGTCGTACGTATACGACATATAAGCCGTACGCACGACTTATAACTCGTACAAATTTATTTTTTCAGCATGTTCCAAATACAGCTTCGTAGTTATAATTGAACTTTGGTGAAAAAACGCCAAGTGGAATTTTGTCAGGATCCCTTGGAAATTGCAACTGACATGCACATTCTCGATTGTTTCAACTTTTTTTTTTTTTTGGGGGGGGGGAGTTTGGGGTGTCAGAATTACTAGCTGATGATGTTCCTCATAATAATACCCCATGCATCGATTCGGTGTTGTGGTTGGTTTAGAGAGCGTCACATGACATGCCATATTTTAAGTTAAGTAAAGGCGCACAAACGTCCACGTGCCATCACATAGCAACGCATGTACTAGCACATGATAGCAATCAATGTACTACACCGAGCTCTGAGCTGCACGGTACCCAGACGTATACTGAGCGCTACAACATACACCAACCTCGAACCCAAGCAGCTGTCACGTGCATCTATATATTCAGTGCGTCCCCTCCCCCCCCCCCCCCCCAAAAAAAAAGAATTACAAGAAATGGTATGTGTTCAGATATTTTATTTTTAGTCTATAACATTCACTATCTCACTGGGTAAATTCTGACCAAATTCCAATGCAATCCATTCATGCATCTCCCTCAAACCTGTTGATGCCTGGAAATTAGCTTAAGACCAGGACTCCGCCTAGCTTCGTGGGTAATGTTCATTACAATCGTCTAAGGGTTGTAGGTTGAATCCCGTATCTGTCAATTAACTTTGTTTACCTTTGAATGAAACAAATACATGTACATGTACTTGGATACTTTAAACGACTGGAAGTAAACAATAAAAGTCATGATCACTTTAAAGGTTTGCCATGGAGGTAAATTGTATCATGAAAGACAGTAGCTTTGAGATTAAATCATTTCCCCTTAATGTTCCCCTTATACAGTTGTAACGTCAAGTATCTGTCAATTGTCTGCAATGTCAATAACAATCACAGCACTGGGTAAATCTAAGAGGGCGTGTACGACGCTGGTAAAGGTGACTGAACAGCACTCATACTTGAAATAATAAGCCTATAAAATTTGTGCTCAATTAGACATCTAAGTCCTGAGAAAACCCGACTCAAATTTTCTTAATATAAAAAGATAAATAACAATTTTTTATATTGCCAAGATCACAAATGTTTTTGGTGTTTGGTTTTTACTCTTTCTTGATAAATACACCATTTCAGGCGGAAATATTTGAACGATATGTTTCTACCAGCACCATACCCTGAAAGTTAAACGTTAATCTGTGAACATTTCTGTTTTGTTTGTTACCAATGTTGTACATGCCCTTTAATCGTTGACCTAATTGTGATTAATTAGAACATTGACGGTTTTAAGTTATTAAAAACGTGTTTCGCGGCTAGAATAGACAATAATTAGGGGTTTTCGATTGTGTCGACGAGGACGCCGTTCACGTCCACAACAGACGTTCACTCAATTAGTCAACATCCCGCGTTCACCTCCTTTTGGGGGTGTTTCGTTAACAGTCGACGCACGTCAAGACGTCACGTGATGTCTTTGCAATGAATATTCATAACCTGCGCCATCTTGACTGTTTGATCAGCTTTTAAGTTTGATCACCTGCCCGCCTGCCGGCCTTCTCGCCTGCCGGCCTGCCCACCTGCCCACCTGCCCACCTGCCCACCTGCCCACCTGCCCACCTGCCCACCTGCCCACCTGCCCACCTGCCCACCTGCCCACCTGCCCACCTGCCCACCCGCCCACCCGGCCATCCGCCCACCCGCCCACACGCCCACCCGCCCACCCGCCCACCTGCCCACCTGCCCACCTGCCCACCTGCCCACCTGAGCGCCCGCCCGCCTCCATTCTGGGCGGGTGGTTTTTCTGTCTGTCGTTTGTCTATTTGTCTGTCGGGCTGTCAATTTAAGGTTTTTTAATAAATAATTTTAATCGTCCACTGCAGTTACTTTGATAAAAACGTTTAATAAATATACACTAACATGTCGCATAATTGGCATTTGACAACGGGAAGAAGTCGGATTGAATATCTAATTGACCATCATGCGTGCCATGCACCATCTCCAGGAATACTAATTGCTGACTTCACTACCCGGATGGGAAATGATGTGCATAGAATCACCGTGTTCACCTGCGTAATTAATTACCTTGGACTCCATTGTGCAGAGAACGCTAGTTTAAAATAATCTCAGTACTCTATAATTACCTCAGTATGAATCCGGTGCCACGTTGAGCTATTGAAAAATTAATTATCTTTTCTCTAAATAGCAACGGCAAGGGATCGTATTGATTTTTGTCTTAGAAATTGTCAACCGCAACTGCCTTGAATGATTGCCATCTTTACTGGCTGATGGAGGTCTTATAATCTGCGTCACTGTGAAACTAGTGCATTACTGATGACATTCCGACCACACATAGACTACCTACGTTGACAGCTCACACCAGGACTGATTTCGGTACCTCGGGCTTCTATCATTATATGACTTGGCTGAAAATTGGTTTGAAGCACTTCTTAATCAAATGTGTCGCAACTTTCAGATGGGATCTTATCGCATATAGCGGCCTAACAATACATAACTTCAGCCAAGGAATATTGAAAAAAGCGGTGTTGTGAATTTGACAGTTTGACTTGACTTGATCCGCACAAAAATAATTGATCATCGCATCTTAAACAGAAGAGACTATAGCTGGAGTTTACTCTCTTGGTTAAATCTCGTCATATAACTCACTGCAACCGCCATAATGAAAGTCCCCATTGCAATCTTATATTTGGCCGTTATGACAGGGTTCTGTCAAGGGGAGTGCCTGGCTCGGTTCAAGCCTAGCTTTTACAAGGCCAGCAATCGTTCGTTGCTTCATCAAGCATTCCAAACTAACATAACTTCTTCTGCAGTGATCTGTGCGAGAGAGTGCTCAATAGAAACACGGTGTGAATCATTCAACTATAATGAAAGTAACTTTCACTGCGAATTGAATGACATCACAAGGGTCGAGGGAATATGGAACTTCGTGGCGCTTACAGGAAGTTCCTACTATGACGATAACTATGAAACTTCTTTATTGGGAGTTCCGTACCCTAAAGAGTATCAGAATTGTCAGATGTTGCTCGACGGTGGTCACTGTAACAGTGGTATATACACCATCTACCCAGTGTACATGAGTGAGGGCATGGAGGTGTACTGTGATATGCAGACTAATGGCGGAGGCTGGATAGTTTTCCAGAGGCGTCAAGATGGCTCCGTGGACTTTTACCGTAACTGGACCGAGTACCAGTCCGGCTTTGGCAATATGTCTGATGAATTCTGGCTTGGCAATGACATATTACGCTCCTTGACTGCAGAAGGGGAATGGGAGCTGCGAGTTGATCTAGAGGACTGGAATGGTGCGGTGGCTTGGGCAGAATATGGTAAGTTTGCAATTACAGGCGACAAATACACTCTGACTGCTCAGTTATATAACCAAGATAGTACAGCAGGCGACTCATTGGACTGGCATGACGGAGAAGATTTTACAACCAAAGATGAAGACAATGATACCGATGATGGTGAAAACATCGCACAGAAATTTGAAGGTGCGTGGTGGTTTCATTATGAGTTTCACTCTCACCTCAATGCCAAATACGGTCATGATATCAGTCAGCGAAAAGGTATGAGATGGGTACACTTTGTAGGAGATGGTCTTCTTACTGTCAGGAAATGCAGCATGAAAATGAGACAAATTACGTAAACACAATGCAAATCATTATCTGACATACCTACCCAATGGAATTCATGCCAGATCTTGTCTGTTTTCTTTCAATATAATTTTCCATTATTTGGCAAATTTTATTCATTTATTGATTTATCATGTAGTTTTCCAAGAGGTAATTTAAACCACTCATACACACCTCCTAAAAGAGATCGGCATGAAATGAATTATCAGTAAGTCAGGATGTTTAATAACCATCAATCGGGAACCTTTTAAACCACTTACAAAATCCTATAAAAGGAAGGAACATTTTAACGACTCAGTTTTGTTGATATCTCGTAGGTCTTACACGTGTCGTGTCACAATTTGTGGTAGAGGGTTAATGTAAAAAACCAATATGTATATGGAACCAAGACGTGTTACGCACTGTATATCCTCCAAAATATGCCTTTAATACTCATGTTAATATATCAACATTTCAAGAACGTTTAAAGCTTTTCTTGAGCAGTAAATACATGCAGAAGGTTTTTAGGCATAGCACATTCTACTGCGCATCACATCAAAACTTATTTGCATTGAATCAATCTTTAACCTGGTCTTGAACTTATCCAGTGCTTTCCGAACCAAAACGTGTGGGATGTTGGATTAGTAATCAAATTAAATTTTGTCTCAATAATATTAATCAGGAGACAATTTGATAAGACAAAACCCAAAAATGTTGTCATATTTGTTTGTAGAGAATAGTCTTAAATTAATTGTAAAGGGCTGAGATTGGGGAGACCAGAATGAACTTATTCAATTGTTGAACATTCAACACACTGACTAGTGGGCAAACAGTATAAACTTGAATAAACGTTCGTCCATGAGCTGCTCGCCCCAATCAGTCCTTGTGTTAACCGGTAACATGGTGGTCTTTTTTTCATTGATTCATTATTATGCTTTGTGTGGAATGTGACAATATTTCGTGTGTTGAATTTGTAGATTGAATGTAAAGTCTTTAAAATGTTTTGCCATTGTTTGTAAATTGAAACTTTTTATCTAGCATTGCCAACGTTTTGGCATAATGGTGATTTCGGGATTTTTAATTCATATTCATAATACGTGTGAAATAGCATGCGGTGATACTAACGCATTTCACAATCTCACAGGAACAGATTTAAAGTTTGACAGAAATACAATACACGCAAGGTGCATAAAAGGATGTAAGTATGGCTGACTCAAACCCACAAGCTGTGCAACTATGCACACGAATAAGGCTTAATTGAATGGCCATACGACTTGTGTGGTTGAAACGCAATATATCAGAAGAATCATTGAACAATAAAAGCAATATTTCTGTAAGTCGGATTTGAAGCTTTGCATGGCGGACGTTACATGAGATGGAAGGCTTTCGGGTACACCGTGTACTGTTTATGGAAGAGGTGTGGTTCTGAAAAGAACGTGTGAGTGCTCTAACAACTCGCGGTTCTTTTTATGAAACACACTTCTTCCCAAAAGGAGTACACGGTGTATCCGCAAGCCTTCTTTCTCAAATTCAAATTGTAATCCTCTGTTTTATCTGCTCGTTGATTTGCATGAGAAAGCCTGATTATTATTTTGTAAACAATTTGTTTTATCTGTTGTTGATAGAAAAAGAAATCACATTGTACGTGTTAAGCAAAGACGTTACTGTTTGAAGTTATAAAGCATAAATGTAAATCTTATCGAAACTTGTTGGTCTTTAAAGCTTTGTATGATACGAAGTAAAGTTTAATAAAAGGTACCTTCATACTTTGGTGATACATCTGAAAAGGGGAATTTATTTAATCTTGATTAGGCATATTGATATATATCTAATCCTCGTGCCAAAGTAATCACCATGCGAAAGCATTTGATCAACATATTCCCGTACAAAAATCAAATTTCCAAACGTCGCCTGATGTGAACGACGGTGCGCTTTTGGTCTTGTAATCGGTGTTTTATCCGCTAGCTGACTGTAAAGAGATTTTGACGATCAGGATGGAAATGCCGCAAACGTTTTAAACTGTTTTCACTCTGTTCGTCCTCAGGAGAATGACCGTTTTGTTCTCGTTTTCAGTTGTCTGTGCCATACACATTGCCCTAACTCAATCGCCAGCAACCAAGAGCAAGCCATATTTCAATTTTCCCAAATATGTATAGCGACTTTGAAAAAAAAAAACTGTTCTTTGCGTCGGGCGCATACATGTACATTCTACACGTACGTGCACACCCCCAACCTAGACTTGAGCCAAGACGTTTATCTTTAAATGGACCTTATCGAAGATGACCTGTTTTTGGCACTACGCATGCGCGCGCAAAGAACAATGGGTAATTTGGTTGCTAACAAGTTTTATCACACGCGTTGACACCCGAATATTCGTATAGCTGTCGGCCAACGAAGTTTTAAGTTGTTGGGTTTTTTTTTCTAGAAGAAATCCTTACTTTAAGTTGTTTATACATGACGCTGCTGCACAACGGCCCATGAAATGTCACTGTCGAGTCACTTGTTCCAGCGATGTGAATTTGAGTACTTATTTATTCATAGTTGAATTTTATGTCCGTACATAGTAGGCACTCAGCGCTGCCCAGCCCAAGCAACAATTTTCCCCAGAGTTTTTTCCGCACAGGCCGTTTTTGGCCATTTTCGATAAGGTCCAATGTTTGAACGCCCACCCGCAGTGCGCCCTCTAACGGCATAACTATTCCACGCTCAAACTAACGTCTTGAACATTCATGCATTATACATTTTATATTAATACTTTTAATGTAATTATCATAATTGCGAACACCGTGACGGCTCCACTCACCCCACAATGTAGTTTTTTTTGTGCTGGAAACAATCACTTGTAAAAAAAATAATTTCAATAATCTGGCTGGCATTGCGATTATATAATAGTACAGCCACTGCATTCTATTTGTGATTCTTGTCATTGGAATACTTTGACTTTAAAAACCTTTGTCATTAATCAAATAAGAAGTATTTAACCAGTTTCTAGAAACTCAAGCTAAAGATGCCATTCAGATTCCAACAAAGACATATAGGTCAAAGTCATTGTCACTGTAGAAGGATCCATATCAACATGATCTGTATACGCCAGGCACAATATTAACAAATGCCGTCTCTTTCGTCTCCAAGTTGTCGAAAAAAGCCTACAGTTGTTTTCCACTTGAAAATCATCCTCATCGGCCTCCAGACTGACACTAGCAGTCATCGATCGATCAATGGTTTGTTGTTGGCTTCTATAGAAATAGCTGGGCAAAAACAACGAAAACGGTAACCCATATACAGTATAACAATGCCTTAGACGTTAGTTTGAGTGTGGAAAAATCATACCGTTAGAGGGCGCGCTACGGGCCTACCAACTCGAGTCCCTAATAATTATTTTGTTCTCTAGAAAAAGGACTGTAACTTTCGACAACTTACGGCTTGGCTCAAGACTAACGCAACCTTGACTATCGAAGTATTTTTCATAACATGATATAGAAGCGCGCCCTCTTCGGATTGTATTCGTCTAACGAGTCAAGAACCATGATCAGCCCTGCAGAACAACGAAACAGTGAATTGTAACAACATTCGGATCCCTGTGCAATTTTACAGTTGCTTGATAATTAATTCATTCATTGTTAATTGCTAATGAAGGTTTTTCTCATCTTTCATCCACATCTTAACACTCATTTTTCGCCTACGCAGAACCAAAACACATATTTCATTATCAGCCACGACAATGCATTTCCGGAAAGTCAAGAGTGTTTCAAGGGTTATGCACTTTACACGATTTCCAATTAGCAGGAATCACCGATACGTTTCCGTATGTAATTTTCATAATCATTTTCGTAAGTTACTCTATACCTAATACAAACAATGTCTCCAAACGGTTCGGATTTGAACAGGTGTTCGGTTGAGGGCAATGTCATTGTCAGCAGAGTTATCTGTACTTTGCTCTCGTAATTATGTGAGTATGTTCGTGGTAACCATGTGTGACGGGTTGACGCAGTCGTACACGCGCGGATTAGGCCTGAAACATGCTCTGCAATAAAATAGTAAGCACCAGGCACTAGATCTAATACCGTAATTGCTCCCAATAACATTCAAATAGTGCTTTTGCTTGCACTTTACGCGTGGTACTTATGGTGAGTCGTCCCGATAACAAAGGTGCACGCGTAGACATAAATTATCTAGGTTATTTATGTCTGTGGGTATATACGCACTTTTAAGAGAGCATCGATGTATCGATCTGCTTCAATAATTGAAATGTTTGACGACGACTTACATTTTGTCCTTGTATTATTTTTTTTTTACAAAAACGAATGTAGCAATTACAGAGAAAGCAACAACAACTTCTTTTGCGACTGCCTGCCTGATCCATCGACTTGAAATACTGAAAGAAAACCAACTAGTCGAAGAGGGTTCGTGTCGAGTGGAAAATGACAGACCACAAATCAATTTCCTTCGTCATATATTGGTTGTTCCCGCTATCAAACGGTGTTTTCAAGGAGCACATTATACTGGTGAATCACACGGTCGAATGGGCAAAAGACAGAAGAATAGCACAGGGAAGTATAGTATAAGAATTATTGTGCATAATCATGGTGTCTTCAGCATCAGATATACGATTGCCCCTCCTTAGTCTTAAACCACGAATTGATCTTAATTGCTAAGCAAAGTGCGATGTCAGAATACAAATCACTATGGTAATATTGAAATAATATAGGACATTAATGCAGCTACTATGAATATCCTCTACTGCGCATTACAAATTTATCATTATCCCTGCATGGTCATCGGGCCATAATTTTACATTCCTGAAACCATCCCAACTCCCTTGGGAGTATATACAGCCCCGGCTACCGTATTCAGTGCACAGAGGCTTATCAAACCACAAGCCATCTCTACCCTCGTAGGTACCCATTTACACCTGGGTGAAGAGGAGCAATAATGTGACAAAGCGTCTTGCCCAAGGACGCAAGCACCATATTAGCCCATGGTTGGATTCGAACCCATAATTAGTAGATTGGCCACGACATTTTGAGTTCAACACGCCAGACCACTATAGGCCACAGCACCCCACAACTTATCTTAAGATTAATCTCAGTATTTTGTGAAATCCATCCCTGATACCATCTTTACCTGATAACATTTCCATATGGAATAAACATAATAATATGAAATCAATACATAACAGGCAAAACAAAAACCAAATACCATAGCTTGGCTCAGCCACAATCCGAGATGGAACTAATTTTTCTTGAAACACCTGGCAGCTGCTGGTGCCTGCCTGGCCTGCTATGGGTATATCAACACCACCGGTGGCTTTGTACCTTAATGACATATTGTTAATAGCCGGGGTATCTATTTTTTCATCCGGCGTTTATTTGATTTGCCGACGGGATGGTCGGCCGCATGCAACATGCATTTCGCAATGGTCGATCCCATGGGCCCTTTGCACTTCTGCAGGCAATTTCTCGTTTCGTTAATCATTTCACGTCTAGGAACAAAAAACGTGGCCCACTGCATGGTCCATAATAACCTACTCCTAATGAAATGAAATGTTGCTGACGTCACGTTTCATCAATTATATATATATACAAGTGAGAAGGATTCCCACATGTACGTCATTTTATCAACGGCGATTGAGAGGATAGCATTTTGTAAAGGAACCGGTGATATGCGCCGATAATTACCAGTGCTCACTCGTGCACAATGTAGGCCTATACAGTGAAAATTAATTTCTATTTTTCGTGATGTGTGTGAAATGAAGACGGTGCACGTACCGGTATTGTCTGGTTCCCAGGATCAGTACCGAGTGCTTAATGTGTCAACTGAAACATTTCTCCTGGCTAAAGGGAGACTGGCTTGTCTCTATATAGAGAAATAGCATTTTTCGCTCTTTACAATCATTATCGGTAGACTTGAAGCAGACATAAAACTTGTTCACCACATTAAATATGTGTCAGTATATAAAAAAAACTTGTATATAGTTAAAGGTAATAACAAACTTTGTTTTTTGTCAAAGAAATACAGATTCATGAGCAAAAATATCAAGCAAGATGCAGTAACAGTCATCTGTGAAAATTTCAGTCCCGTACGGTGCCCACTGTTTGAGAAAACAGTGAAAAACAGCCACAGTATTTCTTAAGTCTATTCTCTTTTATTATTGATCTTTAAAAGATCAAAAATAATTTGTGGTCACTGGTTTTACTCTGTTCTGGATATATAATTATTGCAGGCAGATAAATTGTAACGGTATGTTTGTACCATCACCATCTTTATACCCTGTAAGTTATAATAAACCTGTGAAGATTTCTGTTTCGGTATGCTACCCAAGTATGATACTACCTTTAAAGCATCAGGTAAATTTAGGTAAATAAAAAATGCATATTTACTTAAGTCATGTTTTCTCTTTTTTGAGCTCGGAGGAGAGTTAGAGTCTTGTCAACAACATGAACATCCCATGACAGTAATGTACATGTATAGGGTGAAACGTTACGCAAACCAAATAAAATCAAATGTAAAACCATCTTATTTGTCGTGGGTTGTACGAAGATGCAGAGATGTATGTTTACAGAGAAGTTGAGATGCATTTCTTAGGCACGTTGGCACACGCGTGGCGCCTTAAGTAACTTGATTTGGGGCAAACTGCACATTCTACGTAACCTTCCCATACGTGAAACACGAAGTTCTATCAACAACATCCTGCTTGGTTAGTTTCTACTTGGAAACTGCGATACTCGGGGCACGGAGTACCGGGCGGCTTCTGTAGAAACGGTGGTTTGTGTGACATTTTCAGGCGATGGATGCGTTACGTGATATACCTAGACACATGGTGTTTTTTACGCATGAAACGAGTTTGGATAGCAATGTTTAGGTTCGGTTTCCCCACAGGTCTTCTTGTCTTTGAAACTTGATTTGGTCGGCCTAAGTGCCGGAAGACCAGCCGATGGATCATGTTCAGTGTGTATTTTCAAAATAACTGCATCATGAAAACAGAGATCCCTGCATACCCCAACCGTTAAGACTTTTCTGAGACATCATAACAATTTGGCATGCAAAGCAACAACAACAAACAAGACAAAAAGCTTACAATAAAAAAAAGCACCACAATAACTCAAGAAAAATTAGTCCGATGTTGTACAGTGCATTTGTATACAGTTTAGGCATATACTGTTCATGTACAGGCCTATACCAAACGGCCAACTTTTACATCAAGAAAAAAAATATGAAATGTTACAAATAATTCTTTTCAAATTAATGCATCGCGAATGCACACAGCTCAATCTGACATAATTTATGTGACTCATTTTATTACAGAGTATCATGTCACTGGATAGGGTCTTCGAAATCATCTTTGAAATCCTGGTCCCAACGGCGACTGAATTAAATGCCTTTGCGTTGTTGAGCCTATAGGCAGTGATATAAATAAATTGAATTTTGAGTTGATTTTATTGGAAACAGAAGAAACTTAAATACGACGCATTCATGATAGGCATTTTGTAAACCGTGCAAAAATTCAAAAACATTGCCCTATAGCGTTATGCCAAGAGGCAATAAACGAAATGTTTGGAAAATTTTTGGCCAACAGTACGTTTGCCTATCAACAAAATGAAGTTCTACGACCAATAAGGTTCAGAAAATGAATACCCTAGATATTCTAAGATCGACTATCCCTATACTGCAAACTAAGGAAAATAAGAAAATGAAAGGAAAAATAGAACCCCATTTATTGCAGTATTCCCGTGCTATATTAAAGGCCAAGTTATTTACTTTTACTCATTTGTTTTCATATTTTATGTGACATTTCATTGCTGTTTATTTTGATAAATTTCAGCCTGCTACTCGTATTCCAGAAACCACAGAAAATAAGCCGTGTGTCATCCTACTTGACGTATTTCACTAAATCTTTGTGCATCGATGAAATCTCCAACACGGATCGACCGACGTTGACTTTTAGTATTCAGTAAACACCCACACAGGATTTGAACAATATTGCCTAACATTTTTAAACCAGGTATTGAGATGCAATGTATTGTGAACAAAAGTAAAGGTTAGAAATATATTCATAAGTCTCATATTAAGCTCTCATTTCGTATAACACAGGTGGTCCCAGTGGAAGGCCTACGTCCTGTTTTCACCTGGCTGGAGGCGAATGTCTATCCTCTATTGAGAGAGTAACAACGACTTAAACTTCAGGGGAGCAGTATTAGACACACAATGTTCATTGTGTTAGCAGGCAGTGTATCTTTTGGCCATTTTCTCATGCCTGTCTGCACTGATGCACTATCAGTAATTTTGAATCCATATCTCTTATGATCCCCCTGGCCCTAATGTGGCCAACTCTCTCCTTATACTTCACTAGAGACTATAATAATACAGTCTGACAACACGGTACACCCTCTGCTGTAACACGATACATCATCTGTTGTTTCACTATATACACTTCGCATTATTGTTTAAGTACCGGTAATGCTTGAACCATGGAGAAATGTGTCCATGCTTGAACTAAGTGCTTGAAAAGCCTAAGTATAACCACGGTAAAACCATTAGGCTTTTGTGCTTTTTATGATATAACCACGGTTATACAAATGGTTATTCAGCCATGGTATAACTATGACATCGCAAAAGTTGGCAAGGGGCCCAGAAAGTTAAAAACCGTCGTTGTTATTATCAGGTATCAAGATTCGTATACAACGGTAGGCCCTACCATAGGCCTAATTAACCATGATATTTTATTGAAGGCCTTTATTAATTCATTTTTCTTAGGTCCTATTTGTATTTTATCATTTTTCGGGGGATTGAGTGGGCGTGGATAACCCTATTCACGGAGGTAGAATAATTAGTTGTCATACATGCGGAGGAGATAACAGCCCGTACAAGGCCTATAGCTGGCTTGATACTCCGGGCTGACCAGGCCGCGATCGTCGAAGAACAGTACGTACCGCATCGGCCATTGCAGAGCTAGCTACCCCTTAACTGGCTTTCAAAGAGGTACGACTACGAGTACGACAATTAGCCAAGAAGAATGACGGTGGTATAAATTGCAACTACTGTATGGCCGAAAAACTCTAATGCCAAAATGGGGTATGATGCGTATATAACTTAAGCCTATATAGGCCTACATCTCGATTGGATGTCATGGAAAATAACTTTAGGCCTAAGCTACTCTGTGCCATTATTTTGGCAATCTTCTTTTGTAAAAACAACAACAACACACAGACACTGACAGACATGTGGAAAGCTACAGTATACACAGATACTGTTATTCTGCCCGCAACCGACGTACGCCGTAAACTTCGGCACACAATAACAGCGGCATGTGCCCTTATGTGGTAGGCCTAAGTCTTATTTTGTGCTGCCATGAAAACAACAAAGTTACATACCTTGAAAACTCAGACAAAGAAACACTTTCAAGTTGACTCCCGTGATATGGCCAGCTGATGTCGTCCTCTGCAACCGTGTTGACAGTTAGAAGAAGCCAGTTGGCGTAAGTTATTTGCAGACAATTTATAGCAGTCAGTGTGAGCTGTCACGAGTGTCACCAATTCTGTTAAACACTGCATGCACAACATGCACAGTGTGCTGCATGCCGTTCAACGTTACTTGTGTTCCCGCCAATAATTGTGTCATAAATCGTGGAGTCTCGATTTATCGTCTGCTTCGTTCCTATCGTGTGCACAATGCAGTGAACGTGTACGTATACATACAGCATACCGACTCGTCGTGCCAATAAAGTTGCGCAGCTGGTACCCACGCTATCATCACAAACGCGTACTTATGGCCTATACCCACTCTGGCCGAGGAGAACCAGCGATTCAAACCGCTGCTTTGATTGGCTGTAGGCTGTTGAAACATTAACTGCCTTATTATGGGCTATCAAAGTAAATAGAGTATGAAGTCCACATTTTGGCAATGTGGTTTAATTTTCTAAACAGAGTTGAGCAATATGGACGTTACTTATTTCATTTTGAGACAAGGGCGCGGCACATCTCCGTTTGATCTTGCCGACTTTACCCGTGACATTTCAGTTTAAAAGGAATGTACACAAAATGAAAGTGTCATTTATTTCACCGAGTTAACCTAGAGCAGTATATGTATTTAAATTGAGAGTGGCAGAATTGGATAATTGATAAAGTAAAATAGCCTCAACATGGCCAATATAATCACAGTTAATAAAACTGCACCAAGATTTTCCACTCAAATCTATAGAGGGAGGTGAACAGAATATAATAAATTAAGCAAAATTCTTAGAAGAAATATGAATGGAATGCTAGCCACTTCTTTCCATGTTCAAAGGTAGCATATTGTTGACATTTATTCTGTTTATTTTCAGCCACAAATGTGTACCTCAATTGCCACACTTAAAAACACATCCTCGCCTTATAATAAAAAAAACCCGCTAATTAATTTCATTTTTTTTTCAGGCACTGGAAAGCACCACATGAGTGCAGATTACAATCGAGGACCAATTTTATAGAGCTGCTTAAGCACAAAATTTGCTTAAGCATGAAAAGTCTTCCTTCATCAAACAGGATTGCCAACCAAATGTTCATGTGATGTTTATTGCTTTTTACTTGTATTTGGCGATTGTTTGCTGGGCATAACAGTCACAACGAGTTTTGGCTGGCGTGTTGCTTTTATTTACCAAGGTTTTTGGTACTTAAGTAATATTTTGGTGTTTAAGCAGCTCTATGAAATTGGCCCCAGGTGCCAATTTCATAGAGCTGCTTAAACACAAAAATATTACTTAAGTACCAAAAACCTTGGTAAAAGAAAAACAGAATGCCAGCCAAATTTCCTTGTGAATGTTAGCTCATATCAGCAAACAATGGCCGAATACAAGTCAAAAGCAGTACACATCACATGAAAATTTGGTTGGTAATCCTGTTTGACCATGGAAGACTTTTCATGCTTAAGCAAATGTTGTGCTTAAGCAGCTCTATGAAATTGGCCTGTCAATTGACAGTGAAATTAAGATATGCTTCATTTATTGGTGAAAACAGATGTTTGATACTATTGTTAGTTGAAGCTTTGAATGCTATCAGAAGGGAAATACAGCATTCAAATTTTATTACTTTACGAACAAAGATAATTGACTATTAGGGATACTGCTAACATAAGGCTGGATAGCTCCAGCTGGTGTTGGTCCAACACCAGGCATTGTTGGTTCGACTCCCGCTCCAGTCATTTTTTCTTTGATTACTTTTAAATGACATCATTTTATTAGATTAATTTACATCATGAATATTGAATGATTTTGGTCCGGAAATAGATCATATGCAAATTAGGCTTGCCCTTCACCAACGTGGATGAGCACTGTATATTCAGTGCTTGTGAGAGCATGTGAAAAAATCACGTGCTGGCTCAGGTGGGATTCGAACCCATGATCTCCAAGTCCCACCCACATTAATTTTACATCACAAACAAATTCAACTCGGCATTCACAACAGCACACTTTTTAAAATAATACACCATGAATTACATCTCTGTTTCTTACAAGGGATATGTTTTTAGTTTTTATTCCTTTTTTTTGACATATGAGTTATCTACAAACGTTTTACTTAGATTCATCTATAACGAAAAAAAGAGACACCTTCAAAAAACACAAGTAATGTACAGTACTCAACACTTACATAACTTATAAAGGAATAATACCACTGGTAACTGTCCCACATGCACATAAGTCTTTCAAGGACAAGTACCAGTGAAGATATTTACAAGTCAACTGCGGGTATTTTGAGAGTGGTGTGGGTTGTGAACTGATTTTAATAATCCAAAGGAAAGACTATCATTCCATGAAGTATGTCAGTGTGATATGTGCCCTACATGGTGATTGTGAATTATACCTGAACTAGTGGCACCAGTAGTTTAAATAACTGGTTAATTTTTCAATGCAAGTAATAAACTGCTGCGCAAACTGCTCATCAGCCAAAATGACCTGAAATATATCAAAATACTTATAGCATGGAGGCTTCCTCCATGCTTAGAGTAAGGAGGGCCTGACTCGTTTTGATCCTGCCAGGATCTTTCTCAAAGGCAAAAGAAAAAGATCCTGCCAAAAAGAGAAAGATCCTGCCAGGATCGAAACGTGTCAGGCCCTCCTTAATCTAAGTAAACGGAGACCACGGAGGCCATGGCCTTCGTTGCCCTTGTTCTTGGCCTTCGTGCCCCCTTCAAATGTTTCCATAGACATTATGATTTTCCAATGGAAGTGCCCCTTGCAATGGAAAAGTGGCCTTGCCCCTTTCAGAACCAAATTCAAGGCCATGGTTAGTTTTCCCATAGTAGGAATCAAACAGTAATCAATCGACCCTAACACACATGCAATACCACAGATTACCACACATGGGATTTTCCTGAATAACACAATACACCATAGTGTGGTTTGTGTGGTAATATGCTTGGTTTATGATCCAGTACCCCTGCAGAGACAGTAGTAATGTGTGACAAACAGCTCTTGTCTTATGTGGTAGGTGCACAGTGTTAGGGTTGAACCAATAAAACCACATAGCAATACCTGATTGCCATAGAATAATGGGAGACTTTGGAGAACTGGTCTTCAAGTCAACAGCGCACGCGCACGCACGCGCAAAACAACGCGCGCACGCTCGAAATTGCGCAGGAATGTTTGCGCATGCGCAGTTGACTCAAAAACGGTTCTCCAAAGTCTCCCATTATATGCAGGTGTGGATATCCCATACAAATTTCCTGTGCTCAAATCAAACAAAAAACTTCAGGTATTTGCAGTCTAATTTACTCAAAGACAGCTGCATATTCATAGCACATAGGTTTCATGTTGCCCGTATGATGTACGACTCAATATGGGACGTTATGAGAGGGCCAATCACAACTGGACTACTTCATGGATACAATAGCTTTCCCTAATAATTCCTATAAATGTGCTCTTCTAATACTAATACTCTCAAAATACCCCCTGGGATTGGTTGGGTAAGTCTCCAAATGCCACAATATATCTAAAGAATTTTATCTCCATCAGTTGAAATCACTTAAAGATAGTTTAATAAGGTCTGTGCAATGCAAAACTGCACAGGCAGAGGAAACAAAAAAATCTATCGGAGAATGAAGTGCCCGTAAATCTGCTGGCATCCATGTTGATTCACATGATTGTCTCCCAACAGTATGACAGTAAGAAGAACAAAAATTTACCTCTATTAAAGTTAAGTAGATCCAGATCATGCTTATGTCACAGAAAATGACAGTAATTTATTTTAGGGGGTCACTATACATATACAAAATTATCAACTTGTTTGTTAATTCAGAAATCTTGCAGAAACCTGGCCCTCTGCTCAAATGATTGAAGAAAACTGTTGTGCATAGCCTACTATAATTATGTGTTGTATATTGTTGTATAAAACATTTGGAAATGACAAAGAAAAACATATTCAGTAGTGGATTTCACAAAGATTTACAATTCATCTTTTATGGATGAGTTGTACCTGTTTCCATAGTAACGAGCAATGTAGCATCACACTTTGCTTAGCAATTAAGATTGATGCGCATGTTAAGATCAATCTTAGACTCTCGTGAAATCAAGCCCTGTACCCAGAACCCAGGGTGACCCTGGGGTCGATTTTGCCAAACTCATTCAAAACTATCAATTGTAATAATAATAATAATAATTTGGGAGGCTAATCATCCTTACTTGCAGCTGGGGTGCTGAATTGCGAAGGATGCGACTTCAACGTGATCGAGTAGCAGGCTTTCATGGGCGCCCTTGGCTGCCAGCCACATCAACCCATATATGATCACGGAGTACAGCCTGAGATCGAAAGTGTTTGATTTTTGTGGAGGGAGGAAAACCGGATCACCTGGAGAAAAACCCTCGTAGCATAGGAGAGAACCAACGCACAACTCTACTCACATATGACCCAGGCCGGATTCGAACCCGGGACACATTGGTGAGAGGCGAGTGCCTAACGCACTTGCCACCCATGCCACCCCTTCGTTGTAGGACTGATGATGCATTGCAGCCCCATACAATTCAATACATATAGTAGGATGCGATAGGTTTATATCCTTCGTAACTTGAGATACAATTGATCGTAGGGCTTCACAAAATCGACCCCTG